>APFE030975778.1:0-10938 GCA_000404065.3 Pinus taeda
TCTCTCTCTCCCTCTCTCTCTCCCACACCTTCTCCCTCATCTTCTCACTCCCTCTCCCCCTCCTCGTTCCTTTCCCCAACCCGCTGTCTCTCCCTCTCTACCTTCCTGCTTCCCCTCCCTCTCTCTCTCCCACACCTTCATGAATAGAAATAATTCTTATAAATACTTGCAATGAATAGAGGTAATTGTTATATATACCATTAATGAACAGACGGTGTTCGCAGAAATGGAATCTGACGGCCTCCTTTTCTGAAATCCCATCACATGTCCTCGATCACCACTTGAACCACCACGACCTCTGGCTGGTTCTTGAAATGATGGTTCCTCTCTATGTGCTTCAATCCAGCACATATGCAAAGTCGGTCAAGCCCCATTAACATTCGGTGGAAGCCACGAGTGTTAGAATATTGGAGGGTCAAATTGCCCTAGCTTGCGCCTTCTAGTGGTCGAAGGGTTGGAGGGTCAATTCACTTCGTTTTGCAGAGTATCGATTACTTACTGCAATTTATGATGGGGACCCATAGCTCCAGAAATCCCATCCCATGCTCGATCACCTGGACGAAATGAACCACCGTGCTCCCACTCCCTGTGATCAGAAATTTCCATGGGATTATAAGTTCACCTTTTCGATGCCTTCAACATGCATTTGAGCGTTCAGAGGATGCGGAGGATTCTATATAGTGCCCTCACATTCTGTGGCACCCATGGTAGGTATAGTTCTGCATTCTCCGTCTACATGCTAAGTGGTTAAGCAACAACTCTCACGCAGATGTGCACCAGCAAGCCTTTCTACTAGCTCTCTCGACGGATGGAAAACATGCTATGCCTTTTTCAATTCACAAGTGCACAATGGCTAGCCCTTTTTCAATTCACTATTTTCGATAATATATCATAGCCATTTTATCCACATGCAATCGATAGCCTCGAATACTTTCTCCTGTGGTGCTCACATTGCGGACTTGGCTGATGCCCGTTTTCAAGTTTTGAGTGTCGTTGTCCTCTGATATGGCACTGATTTCAAATTTGTACTACAAATTTTAGCTATAAAAAGTCATTAATCAATATAAAAATAGAAATTTTCTAATTATAAATATGGTAAAATATATTACCAATTGTTTTAATGTTTAAAATAATCAAATTTGTTAATCATCTTTTTGATATTAACAACTTAACTATACATTTGAGATTAACAATTTCGGAGATTCCTTTTCAAAAATTAGCAATGCAACTCAATATGGAACACTTTACTATTTAGCTTTTATATTAAATATATTAATTGTCTGCCTAAATAATATAGATATTTTTTATAGTTTAATATTGAATAGAGGACTATATATAGTTATTTAATATAATAATCACAAAATTTTGACTTCTTAATCTAAAGGGATTAAATTTCACATAAATTAAATAGTTTACAAATTTAAGTTGCATCTTATAAATTGATAATTTTCATTTTTATTATCGTTACTTATTTTCCTTTTATTTCTTTTAATTTGAAAATTATCAACTTAGATCCATCTTAACTCCAATCTACCAAGCCCTAAGAGGGATCAAATTTCTTTTCACTTTAAAAGAGGTTTGCACCTCAAAAGATTTGGTAACGTTGTGATGGATCTAGGTTGTTTTAATTTCTCCCTTAAAATAGGCTATATTTCACATGAATACCATGGTTTTTAATACCATGGGTCATTTTTGTTTCATTTTTACATCGTTATTTTTCATTTTATTTTTATTCTATTTGATGTTTACATTTCATTATATTAATCTTTTTATTTAATTATTTAATTATTTATTTTTATATAATTGACTTAGTTAAAATGTTAAACATTACATTCCAACATCCTTACCATCCACATTCCAACATCCTTACCATCCTCGGCTAGAGAGCCGTACAATTAAAATACACACATAAATTACACCTAAAGTTTTACATAGTTTGATAAAAGATAGTGATTCCATTACTTATTTCTATCATATTATTTATTTATTTTTAATCATATAATTAGCTTAGTCAAAATTTTGAACATTACATTACAACATCCCTACCATACTAGCCTAAAGTTTTACATAGTTTGATAAAAGAGGGTGATTGCATTAATTATTTATATCACATTATTTATTTATTTTTAATCAAATATCATTTATTAGTTATGAAAGTATTACTATTTGTTAGAGTGAATGTATGGTTAATCAAAATGTAGATATTGTTATGCAATAATCAAAATCTTTATCTAATATAGTTTTGCATGCTTACTTGAACTAATACATTCTCCATGCTTTAAATGAAAAAATATTACCCATTATCTCAACACTTCATTAGCTTCAGAACTTTGATTCCAACCATAACATCGCTAATTTATCTTACAGCCATTTTACGATGAGGCATACCAAAGGGAATTCTTAACATGTAGAGCAACCACGTATTTAGACTGAAGCGAAATTCATTGATATTTGATATTTTTTGACATATGTAACTGAATAATAATACGAGAATTGAAGAGGACTATTTGCAACTTTCCATGGTTTATACTTGTGCCCAAGGCTACCATAAAGTATTCAAGTACCTATTCGAAGGCAAGATATTTTCCTACAATTGGTGCAAACACAAGAAGAGTTCATCTACAAATTGTTGATCAGATGCAATTCTATCATCCCCATGAAGTTCCATACCCCGAGTTTTTTTAGGGTGCCATAGCATTAATACATCAACTCAATACTTCTTCGATTAGGAAAAATAAGCGGGATAATGGGCCCCCTTGCATGACTCCACAAGGTGGAATGGATATTGAGGAGGGTGACCCATTTATGAGGATCAAGAAGAAGCCATTGGAAATAAAAGAGATAATCCAATTTATACATTTGTCTGAAAACCCAAAGGTGAAAATGATGTGATATATTTATTGCTAAGTAAGTCTACCAAAATCATTGCGCATCGCAAGCATGATGACCATACCCAAATTTTGAAATATTTAGAGATTGAATCAATTCATGGGCCAAAGTGATGTTATCAATGATTTTTCTACCTTCACCATAGCTAGATTTCTCCTAGAATATGAGCTTTAGGATTCTCTATCGTGTCTTCCTTAGAAATCAGTGTGAACTAGGTGGAATTAAGGTTATGAGTACTAAGGAGGTTATGCAAAAATCTGTCTAGTCTAGGGGTTTTCCATTCGACATTTCAATGACTACTTGTTCTACATAGTGAACTATGACGTTGAATAGCAGGGCTTCATTGTGCTTCTTGGCAATCAAAGTTGGAATGTTCTATGCAATTCTTTCAATAAACTCCTCTAAAAACTTCTTAGGTTGAGTGAGAAAATATTATTAGTAATTTCTCATTTCCTTTTCAATGTTAAGATCTCACTATAGCTTCAAGCCCTAACTATCTTTTAGGGTTGAAAATAAGTTATCATGTTGATGTTAAACCATGGATAACTTGAATAATTGTGTGTTGTTATCTCTTTCATCTACACAGCAAAATTTTAATTATTGTTGCCATAAGAATTCCTCTTATTTGTTACACTCCCCCAACTATATTTGATGTTGGATTTTGTGGCTAATAAGTTTCATTGTTCTACCTTTGATGATGATATTATACTAAACATGCTCCATTTTTCTCAATTAAATCCTTCTATGAATTCAAAAATATATAAGGAAATTCATCTAGTCTACAGCTTACGTTATGAAGGACCCCTCTTTTATTGTCCTAGGTGTGAATTTCATTGGATGTTTCCATTTCAACTATAATTAGGCTTCAATTGCTAACTTTAAAAAACCACAAATCTACATTTGGTCACCTCATACCCGTGATTTGAATAGAAAGTGGAATCCACCCATGGTATCCACCCATGTTATTGTAACTCAAGAAGCCAACGAGAATACTATAAATAAAAAACCTTACTTGGTAAAATGACATATGGCACCTTCACATTGTAGGGTAAATTCTTTATCCATATAATAAAGAGTTATATTTTTCATATATTGTTAGGTATTCAGTGTGTGTATTTTTTATTCAAGGTTTTTCTAAGAATAGTTGCATCGCGTATTTATATTCTTTCTCTCCTACTCTCTCTCTTATTATTTATTGTTCCTAGGTCATAGCCACTATGATCTGGATAAGTGGTATGAGAGCCAAGTTGATTTAACAAATGTATGTCTAGCCCATTGCTTTGAGATTCTAGTTATTATTTAGATGGAAGATTAAATTTTCTACTTGGTGAGGGTTATGCCTTTTATTTCCTCAATTCATTCACCATATGGATTTCATGAAATCACTAGCAAGGTCGAAAGGGATCGTGACCAGTGAATCCCTCGAGAAATCATCGGTAAGGGGAAAAGGATCAAACCCTATGGTTGTGGTAGCCACGAAAATGGTTGTAGGAAGCTCCAAGATGGAGTAACATAATGACGACATGCCTCAAACCAAAGACGTGCTGGAGGAATTATAGATTGGAAATGATGTTAACCTTTATGTGCCCTTCGATAATGGAAAGAATGGGTTCGATAAGTTTTTTTGTGAGAACAAAACACCAGTCCAAGTTCGAGTCTGGTGGAGGCATGGCCTCATGGCCAAGCTACAAGCCTGCATCTTTCTCAATCATGGTTCTCCAAAGAAGCAATGGTACATGCTCAAAGACCTAAATAATCCTCATTGTGTTGTTTCCATTATCGATTCCACCCTAGAATACTACCCCACCTTCCAAGAATCAAGAGATTATATCCATGCATAAATTAAGGATGAATATGTGGCATATGCTTGAGAGGATAAGATGCACAAATAATATGGGAGTGTCTTGTATTTTCTCATCAGTCCCCACACCCCAGATTGTAAGGTTCAACGTTATAATGATGTGGACAATACGATGGACAAAGCCTACACTTGTCTCACTACCTGTCAAGCCTCTAGAGTGTTCATGGTTCTCCTCAACATTCAAACTAGACCTTTGCTTACCAAGATACCTGGAAAAAGGGCTTTATAGCTTTATAGCTTTTAAGGTTACAATGGCATCAATATGAGTGATGACATAGTCGCCATGAATGTTATAGGAAATGGTGTGAATGAATTCATCATATTTCATCTCATACCATCCATGATTTTAGCCACCACTCACATGTTTCAAGAAGTTCAAAATTTTTCATAGAAACGCATGTTCACAAAAGAAAAAATGATGGCCATAATACATGGTGAGTTTGTGATCCATAATAGGGGTCACAAAAGATATGGATGTCATGTGGTAGGGTTCCAAAACATGAACCAAGCCTTTGGTTCATGTATATATTCTCCCAATGATGCATTTCCACTACCTATGAATGAGATCCTAGAGTGAAGTGCTTCTTATATCTTCAGACTATAGCCCATACATGTTGAATATTTCAGATCAAGTTCCAAGTCACATCCAAAATGAGTGGAAGGTTTCGGACCTTCGCACACAACACTAAGATTTCGATTGGAATGTTTTCGATGTTTCCAAATCCCTCACCTATGTAATATTTCATAGGTTTTCCATTGCCAAATCCTTTTCCAATGGAATACTTATGATATTGGACCTTCTCAATGGAAGATATTTTTCATAGCCCATTCCAATGGAAGTTTATCATTCTGGATCCCTTCCAACAAAAGAATTTTGTCACTGACACAAGTTGGGTGAAATGTTTTGACGTCATATACAACAAGACGAAGACATTTGACACTATAACATTCTAGGGGAAACTTCCATCATAGATCCATGTCAATGGATATTTTCCCATCTATCGCTTTTCCATACACTATTTGTATCAGAGTTGGCCCACAACTATCATGGGGTATCAATATCTCTGGACCTTCATTTATCACAATTGTGGGTCACCTACAAACCCATGTTTATGGATCAAATACAAAACACCCTTGCCATTTATGTTCATTTTCTATTCCAAACACTATCAATATCAAAGTTGGCCCATAAGCATTATAGGATACTGTATCCTTTGACCTTTTCTCACCATGATTATGGGTCAACCACACAAAACCCTTCTATTCATTAGCTCATATTCAAAAAAATCTTCTCATGAGGGAACTTGACATGATGAGTACCATTTCTTCCTAAGGGAAGAATCTTGATCCAAATGGAAAGTAGTATCCATGCATGGTATGTACCCATGGTATTGCAACTCAAGAAGGCACCTAGAATACCATAAATGATGGGCCTCACCTTGTGAAAGGACAAATGTGTCCTCCAAAATGTAGGATAAATGATTTCTGCATTTAATAGAGAATTATTTTCTTTTCATATATTGTTAGGTATTCACTGTGTGTATTTTCTATTTAAGGTTTTTATAAGAATTGTTTCAGAGCATAGTTGAAAGCATAATATCATGGGGGATGTATAATAAAGTAATTCCCCTTGATGTCTCGTGTACATTTAATTTCATTGAGTTATAGTTTCTTGAAGAAGTAGTATCGATCTTAGAGAGCATATCAGTTGAGGAATCTCTTGCATATAGAATAACCATAGTTGGTTTTTCTTCAGAGTCTTATTTTTAATATATATTTGTTTTTTTCATTCATTCATCTAATAATTTATGATAATATATTCTTTGGGTATATGGGGGGTGGGGTGGAACATGTTCATTATCAATTCCATTATTATTAAATTCACTAACATTTCTCTCAACTCGTGTAGAAGTTTCTTAGTTCTTCTTTCTTTGTCCTTTTATTCTATTTTCCTATTTTATCATTATTTTAGGGTTTTAGTGTTAAATGCTAAATATATATACTAATGATGCTTACATTGCATTTTTTATTCCTAAAATTATCCCTTTTTTATCAAGGCTTTTTTCAAAAGTTGAATTTATTGATTCAATATTGAGTCAGTCTCCTTTCCATCCCATTACACTACTAAATACTGGAAATCAAGCTTGCAAAGCTCCATATCTTCTCCCTTCTCTATGTTTATTAGGAACCTAATGTCTTAATCCATTTGTGTCTTTGTTGTCTCCACTATTATTGTTTCTTCACTTCATTGATTATATAATTCTTTCCCATGTTTCTTATAACTGGTGGGATTACTCCTTAGGATTATTGATCCTATCGCTTGTAGCCACAGCTTCTATCTTCCAGAAGATCTTTTATTTGCCCTACATAGAATCGGTGTTTTCACCTGCGACAAACTCATCTCGGACTGGTTGGGCCTTACCCCCATTTGGAAGGATGCTATAGACATTGGTCTGCCGACTGAATTCTCTTCCACATAGAATGTGGTCATTGCTTCTTTACAGGCAAGTGGGATTGTATGCAAGGGACTAAATGACTATATTATTTGGTTCATGCTAAATGCCTCCGCACCAATCAGAGTTAAAGACATATACTATGATTTCATCTGCGCAAAGGCTTTGAGCTCCGCCTTTATTTTCCCGATGGCTCTATGGAAATTAGGATGCCCTCCTAGAATGATCTTTTTTGCCTGGCTGGTTTTCAATAATAGAAATCTGACATGGGATAATCTGAGGAAGAGGAATTGGCATGGCCCCAGCAGGTGTTCGATGTGCGAGTCAGAAGAGGAGACAAATCTTCATATGTTTTTTCAATGCATCTCCTCACAGGAAATTTGGTATGAGCTTGCTATTTTATTTGATTTTCCTCACAATGTCTTTGCTTCTGTTCATGCAACATTTCAATGATGGTGTACACAATGCGAGTCATGGTGCCCTCTCCTTGTCATCATGATTTGGTGTGCTTGGAAGTGGCGGAACCATAAAATTTTCAAAGATTCCAAGGTCCCCTATAAGTCCATTTTGCACTGTATCAGCTCAAATTTTTTATTATGTTTCAAGCACACAGGCCTAAGAATTTGGGCACAGCCGCTGCTCTTTTCTTTCGATTATTATGATAAAGAATATGTATCCATGAGTACTGTCTCTCTACATCTTGTTCCATCTGCTCTTTTTTTCTCTATAGTCTCCATATTATGCAATGCTATATGTCACTCATCCTATATGTTTCCTGTCAATGATATCTTGATATGGAGCTGCTCAAGTCATCCATTTGTATCCAATCATGGTTTTCATATTGACTTAATATAATCTATGATGCTTTTTCTTCTGAAAAAAAACTATTATTGGGAAAGGGATTCCCATTGCATTGAGAACAGAGACTCGCAGAATGTGTAATTAGTTGCAGAAGCTTTACATTTGGAAAAGGGAAGGGGAATATGTATATTCATCAGCCTCCCATTAAAATTTTAGTTTATTATAGTGTAATATTTAGTTTATGATTAAGTGTATAACCCTGGTTTTTATTGGAATTGGTCTTACATAATTTTTATTTTAATTAAATGAATGGTTAAGATCTGTTATCAAAATATTCTTAGTTTTATACACGACCAAACTAACAATATCAAAGGTTGGAAAACTTTTTAAGTTTCAATACAAGTGTCTATTTAATACAATACAAATTCTAAAATATAATTAAAAATATTATAAAACACTCCACTCTCTTATCCACTCATTTCATACCTCTCACTCTATCTGTGAATTTCATTCCCATATTATTCTCTGATCTCCGCCCTCTACAACCCAATGTAGGTTAGATGTGTAAACAATTTTAAATGTTGGCCTAATTAGAATAAAAAATAAAAAATTAAATTGTAGGTTAGATGTGTAAACAATTTTAGATGTGTCCAAATTAAAAAAAAAAAAAAAAAAAGTTAGAAGTGATTTCGGGATGAGTTTAAACCATAGTTACCAAATTCGAATTCAGATTCGGATTTGAATTCAATACAATATGGAAAATATTTGACTCTATAAAATTCAATACGGAAAAAGTTCGACACTATACATCTTTATGAAATGAATATATGTTTAGCTTATAATCATAATGATAATAATAATAATGTTAATTTCATAAGATTTGAAATTTTAGCAACCTATGATGTATGATGAAGTAAATGTTTTGGTCTTTATTATGGATTGATAATTATAAACATTTACTAACCATTTAATTTATATAATTGTGCTAGTATGTAAATTTCTATTCAAAATGTGTTATTTTTTTTAATATTGATAATTTAAATAAATTTTAAATTTTTTAAAGCTACTTTAATACTAAAGGTTTTAAATATTTGAAAATACATTTTATAGTGAATTACTCATGCGTTTACCTGTTTTTGTTAATCATATGGTGGGTGAGATAATTTATCTTATTTTGGTTATTGGATTTGTGTGTTTAGTATAGATTTTTCTCTTCAAAATAGCATGAACACTTTACCTTGTATGGTTTGAAGTGTAGAAACAATTTTCATTGTTCTTTTCTTATTGCTTCACCTTGCTCTTTTATTTGTTGTTGCAATTTTAGATATATTCTCTTAGTTTATTTTTAATTTTTATACAATATTGAACAACTAAAAGTTTATCCTAGGAGACTAGAAATAAAATTCATAGTTAAAAGAATGTATTCCTTAGACGAAACCATTCTCCAAATCTGCATCCTTGTATTTTCCAAACAGCTAACACACGTTTCAAGACATGGGACAATGAGCAATTAATTCTGGTACCAAAACATGTTCTTAATTCAGGCTTAGTTGAGTGGATGTTGGTAGGAGGACTGTCATCACAACAAGTGACATCAACACAAATATCGTTAGCAAGGGAACCTATTTAGGGATTTTCCTCTTGATAAATCTTCCTCTGTCCCTAAATCATAAATGGAGAAAAAACCTAGGAGTTTTGAAAATGTGGTAAGAAAGAAAAAATCCAGTAAAAAACCCTCCTTGGATGTTAATTTCATTGGAAAATATCATGTAATTGAAATGAAATGTTATCCAAGAACATGGTGGAAACATTAAACAAGGTTACCAATAATCTTAAGGAGTAATCCCACCAGTTATAGAAACATGGGAAAGAATGATATAATGAATGAAGTGAAGAAACAATAATAGTGGAGACAACAAAGACACAAATGGATTAAGACGTTAGAGACCTAAAAAAATTAGAGGAATGTGAAGATATGGAGCTTAGCAAGCTTGATTTGCAATATTTAGTATTAGAATGGGATGGAAAATAGACTGACTCAATATTCAGTCAATAAATTCAAATTTTGACAAAAGCCTTGATAAAAAAGCATAATTTTAGGAATAAAAAATGCAATGTAAGCATCACTCGTCTATCTCTTTAACAGTTGAAACTAAAACACTAAAATAAAGATAAAAATAGGAAAATAGAATAAAAGGGTGTATAAAGAAGAACTAAGAAACTTCTACAAGAGTTGAGAGAAATGCTAGTCAATTTAAGAATAATGGCATTGATGATGAACATGTTCCACCGCACTCGCTCAAATGCCCAAGGAATATACTATCATAAATTATCAGATGAATGAATGAAAAAACAAATATTTATTAAAAACAAAATTTTGAAAGAAAAGCCAACTATGGCTATTCTATAGGAAACAAAGTGCTCATTTGATATGATATCTAAAATTGATACTACTTGTTCAATAAACTATAGCTCCATGAAATTAGATGTACATGAGGCATCAAATGGAGAAATCATTTATCCTACATTTTGAAGGACACATTTGTCCTCTTACAAGGTGACGCCTATTAGTTATGGTATTCTAGGTGCCTTCTTGAGTTACAATACCATGGGTAAATGCCATGTGTGGATATTACTTTCCATTAGGATCAAGATTTTTCCCTTAGGAAGAAATGGTTTCCATTGTGTCATGTTCCCTTGTGAGAAGCTTTCATTTAACATGAGCCAATGAATATAAGGGTTTTGTGTGGTTAACCCATAATCATGGTGAGCAAAGGTCAAAGGATATAGTATCCTATAATGCTTATGGGCTAACTTTGATATTGATAGTGTCTAGCCTAGAAAATGAACGTAAATGGAAATGATGTTTTGTAGTTGATCCATAAACATGGGTTTGTAGGTGACCACAAGTGTGATAAATGAAGGTCAAGAGAT
>APFE030975788.1:3802-25745 GCA_000404065.3 Pinus taeda
CGATTGCTCCAGTAGATAGACATCATCTGGGATATGGTAAGTCGATGAGCAAGGAGGCTCCATCGCATTAAGATGATGTATAGGTTGATACACCTTGTCAAAGCCCTGAGGAAAGATCTAATCTATGATTTTCCCAAACGACTTGGAGTCGGCAAGAAACCCTTGTACAAGGGTCCTGCATGTTGCATACATTGAGCTCTGGGAGCTTTGAGGGCTTGCGGTTCCTACTGGAGCAACATATGACCATAGGGTGACTCACCCTCCCCTGGTTGGCGCACACTAGAACAAGATGATTTGCTCTCTTGTGGAATAAGATGATTCGCTCTCTTGTGGAACAAGATGATACACTCTCCATTGTAGTAGGATTGATGTGTTCTCCTGTGAGGCCTGGATTGATGTGTTCTCCATGGCAGCCTGATGGTGTGTTCTCCATGGCGATTGTAGTAGGAGTTGTACCATACTATGACGCTGACTTCGGGTCGGTTGAGACTGGTCTGGGACCAGTGGTACATACTCCGAGACTGACTTCGTGTCAATGCAGTACTGGTCTAGGACCAGCGAGAGTGGTACATACTATGACGCTGACTTTGGGTCAGTTGAGATTGGCCTGAGACCAGTGGTACACTCTCTGAAACTGCGATACTGGTCTGGGACCAGTGGTAGGAGTGGTACTTACTATGAAGCTGACTTCGGGTCAGCTGAGACTAGTCTAGGACCAGTGGTACGCACTCTGATTGATGCAGGATTGATGTGTTCTCCTGTGCGGACATGATTGATTAGTTCTTCTTTCGAGGCATCCTACCCATGCAGTCTGGGACTCATGGGAAGTACCTCTGATCTGATCAATGTGTAGGGAAATGAAGTTAGGTACCATAGTAGTACCGATGGACGCATCGTTGTATCTACCGTACTCCCTACGCTAGGATGACCTCCACTGATCTGGGATCAATGATACTAGTCTGGGACCAGTGGTAGGAGTTGTACCATACTATGACGCTGACTTCGGGTCGTTTGAGACTGGTCTGGGACCAGTGGTACATACCCTGAGACTGACTTCGTGTTAGTGCAGTACTGGTCTGGGACCAGTGAGAGTGGTACATACTATGACGCTGACTTTGGGTCAGTTGAGACTGGTCTGGGACCAATGGTACACTCTCTGAGACTGCGATACTGGTTTGGGACCAGTGGTAGGAGTGGTACTTACTATGAAGCTGACTTCGGGTCGGCTGAGACTGGTCTGGGACCAGTGGTATGCACTCTGAGACTGAGTTTGAGTCAGTGGAGGATCATACTGGTTTAGCACCAGTGGAGTTGTACTCACTATGACGCTGACTTCGGGTTGGTTGAGACTGGTGTGGGACCAGTGGTACATACTCTGAGACTGACTTTGATTCAGTATGATACATCCTCGATCATTTCTTCTTCTTCATAATTCAGACAAAAGCATAGCAGAATAGAACAATGCAAGAGCAGAGCAAAATAGAGAAAAATAGTACAGATTAGTACAGGGCAGAAGAAGTCAAAGCAGATCAGGCAGAATTGAGCAGAGCAGGGCAAGGGTCAGGCTATACAGGGCAGTGCATTTGATGGATGAATAGTAACGACCGATAGACAGATTGCAGATGAAGTTCTCCATGGTTGAGAGGGAGTGTTAAAATTGGCAACCAGGGCAAAAATTCATGTGGGTCATCTTACTCATGGCTGATAATATTTTTATTAGATTCCTCTCATCGAGAGGTGTAGGATTGATATAAAGATCATCCGATTTCGATAAGTATTCATGGAGATATGAATTTATTTTGATTATGGAATTATTATCAAGCTGACCTACAACTCATGTAGGCTCAAAAGCCCAACAGTCGCATCTATTCAACACCAACATTGTGTATAAATATAAGAGGAATTTTCCTCATTTGCACTCACTCTTCTCATCACATATCTCTCTCTCTCTCTCTACTGCGTAGAAATGAGTCTCTTCTCTACCGCGCAAAAATGGGTCTCTCTCTCACACATGTGAAGCCAGAAGCTATTGAACCTGAAGCTGCAACTGCAGATCCAAAGATTGACCTGTGTGGCCTATAAGATCTCCTCTTTGGAACTGTTTTGTAGGTTCATCTAAACCTCCTCTGAAAGCCACAACTTTTGTTGGTGGAATGAAGTCAATCCGACGAACGGTTTGCAAGCTATCGACTGCCCTAGTTTGAAGCTGGAAACTGCTGAAACTGAAGCTGCAAATGCAGAAGTAAAGATTGACCTGCGTGGCCTAGAAGATCTCCTCATCTGAACTTCATTGTAGGTTCATCTTAACCTCCTCTAAAATCCGCAACTTTTGGTGGTGGAATGAAGTCTTTCCGACGAACGGTTTGCAAGATATCGACTGCCCTAGTTTGAAGCGGAAACTGCTGAAACTGAAGCTGCAATTGCAGAAGTAAAGATTGACCTGTGTGGCCTAGAAGATCTCCTCATCTGAAATATGTTGTAGGTTCATCTGAACCTCCTTTAGAAGCTGCAACTTTTGGTGGTGGAATGAAGTCAATCCGACGGTCGGTTTGTGAGATATCGTCTGCCCTAGTTTGATAATGAAGCGCTTAATGTTGATGCTGCTATCTAGGAGTTTTCTACTGCTGATATGAATCAGTTTATTGTACTATTTTCTCTCTGCTGAATTAATCTGAAGATAAAGAAGGATTTTGATCAAAAGGGTTTCCCCACACATTGTGGGTTGTCCTAGCTAGCCGCCACATCTTGTGTCTCTTGTCTTGGCTTGTTTTCTGTCGATCGTTTAATGTTCTATCTTCACTTTACTTTATGTACATGTGATTGCTAATCTATGGAATATAATAAGAAAAAGAAGTAAACTGTTATAAGCATAGAACATGCCATAACTTAACAACCCCACTATTCCATAAGTTTGAGTCACCATAAACCTTTTCAAATTTCATAGATTATTTTGTTCATCCAGTCATGACTATGCTGAAAGGAAGCCCTCCACCTAGGATAAGTCCAGAGATCAAAAGGGTCCTTCAGTTGTCTAAACAAAGAAAAGTGGGAGATTGGTACCTTTACGAAAACCACACAGAGATAAGAATTTATGGTTGCCAGCTGGCACCAGATAAACTACCCAAATACCTCCCCATGAGTTTATTTGCTCTAGAGTACTATAGACAAATAATGAACTCTAATAAGATAAATTTTGTCTCAGCCAAGAAAAGATCACAATCCAAAGTAAAATACTAGTTAGGCCCCTTCATCTGCAATTCTAGAGAGGCAGGGAAGGAGGCAGACCAAATTTTGCAGCAAATGAAGTTCCAAAAGAGTTTCATGTGGAGGTATGACCCTCAAGAATTTATGACCAGATTGAGAAAGAAGGCCAAGTTGGGACCTTATATTCACCACCCCATACCAGAGATAGAAAGATATGAAAATTAATCTGAGTGGGTGGAAAACACTCTTGTAGATAGAGACAATACAAAGGTAGATGTAGAGAAAGACTTATGTGACTTAGAAAGACAGTTTTATGAGAGCTCATTTCTACAGGTACCTGAACAGCAAGAGCCAGCCATGAGCACCCTTTCTATCATGCAAACTCCTCAGAATGAGGAAAAGAACCCCAAAAGAACCAAGGAGGAACCCTCAAGTTTAGGAATGGGCACATCAAATATACAGTATGGGACTAGTCAGAGAAAAAAACATAGGCTAAATCTTGTTTCAGAGCAGGAAGACACAGAAGGCTCAGTAGAAATAACTGATACTAAGCTAGACAAAAGTAAAGGCATAGCTCTAACTGAGGAAACACAGGGGCCATCCACATCATAGACCCAGATATTGGAAAGACATATAAGTGTAGAAGTATCCTCATTCAATAGGCCTACTGATAAGGATAAGGATATGAAAGATAGATATAAAGAGATCAAGATGAGAAATGAGAAACTAAAGGCTCAAACTTATGCTCAGTATCTCAAACTCACACCTACCAATCAGACAAGATTGATGTTAGCTTTTGACATCAAGGAGGGAAAATTATAGATGTCCTTCATAAAACCAACCACTTAACAGCCAAGGACATCAACAGATTACAAGATAATTGACTTTGAAGTGATGGCAAGGGATATTCATCCCTTAGACCAAATTGAATTGCACAAACAGACTAGAGAGATGATATACTCTAACCTCACAAGTAAAGTCGTAGCTACACATCAGTTACAGAATTCATTGAGCAATATCTCAGCTCAATATCAATTAAAGAAGGCCTCCTCATAGGCCAAGTATACTAGAATCAAGTCTTTGGAAGACTTAGTGATTGAATTGGGACATGATCCCAAGGATATCAAAGTCATTGAATAGCTGATAAAGAAGAAAATTGATGACATTACTGCACTAAAAAAACAACTGACGATACCTCAGCTACAACATCCCCAAACACAAGAGGTCTTAGAGAGTCAAACTAGACATGAAGAGTTGATGGACTTGGTCCTAAAACTTAATGATTAGTTAAAGGAGACAGAGAAAGAATTAGACACTTTAATTCAATTGAAGAAAATTGATATGGCCACTACATTTGTAAATGTCATCCTGACAGCATCAACAGTAGTCCCTTCAACATTGGTAGCCTCATTAGCCCCCACAGCTCCCATGCCTACAGCACAGCCAATTTCAATAGAGTCTACATCAGCAGTAGGTGCATCAAGAGAAAAAGCAACAGAGTTGGTCAGAGCCATGAAGGAAATGTCTATTCAGGGTATAGAAATGAACAAACTGAAAGAACAGGTGACAAGCTTAGAGACAGATTACAAGCTTGCCAAAATTATGCACAAAGAATAAGTGCATAAAGATGCCAGAATGAATGAAAGATTAAAGGCCATGGAGAAAGATCTAACACTAAAGAAACCCCCCTTGGGCAAGCCAAGGAACTATTATGGGCCAATATCATTGACTCTTTTAAGGAATTTAGACTTTTGTGATCCATAAAGGGGTAAATACTAAGATAATTAAAAAAAATTACGTATTAAGGAGAATATATATGAATAAGAATTAATAAGATTAAGATATATGAATTAAATAAATAATAATGAGATTCACCATTAAATCTTTAGTAATCAAATAAATAATAATTAGTGATAACATGATTATATAAGGGTAATGGTAAATAAATATATTAATAATAATATTCACATTAACAATGGAAATAAATAATATAGTTAAATGGGTAGATAAGAGAAATATTTACCATTTAATTATATATAATATGGTAAACATTGATATTAGGATTGATATTAAGAATGATAAAAAAAGTTTTAAGGTAAGTACATATGAAAAGATTAAATAAATAGATTAATAGAATAAAATTTACCATCTTATTCTTATAAGTAACCCCCATACTAATAGATTGGTAAACATTAGTAATATATTAGGTATATAAGAAAAGAAAAAATGTGTTTGCATAGGTATTAAGGAATATATGTTATTAAATATATTAATAAATTAATAATTGAATTAAGTTCTGAAATGAAAAATAATAGGTTTATTAACCATTAGTCTTTTAATACATAGATAATATTTATTATTGGTATTATACAAGGGTAATCGTAGTGTAATAATAAGGTTTTCATTAATTACGGTGATAATTAATATATTATTTACCATTTTAGTTTCTCATCCCAATATAAGGGTAAATATTGATATTATTATTAATAATTTTTTATGGTAAAGATACATTAAAATAAATAAATATATTTAGGTTCTTGACTTAGAAATAATATTTGATATTTACCTTTCTCAAGATTTGAATTAAATAATGGATTTTAATAATAAATATATATTAATATTGGTAATAATCATAATTATAGTAATAGACATATACATAATTATAATAATGAATAAATAGATAGAGATAATAATTAAATAAATTTAGGTCCCTCCCCCTAAGGCCTGGTCAAACCTAGCTGTTAGAGGTCCTGTTAACCGTTACCTTGTCAATCTAGCTGTTGGAATGGCCTGTTGTCCCTATTTATTGCATCTCTCGGATTGGATCTTCAACTTGTCCTGACGATGAACCACACTGGTTGGTTCGAAACGCATCGACAAATGATTTTTTATATTTGATTTTGCCGAAAAAAATTTCTCTAAACAATCATTGACTCTATCAATGATATTTGGCCATCCACTCAAGTGATTTTTGAACAGATAGACCTGATAAAGATAGCTACAGAAGCTATCAAAAAATTCAAAGAAGAATTAGGAGACATGCCTGAAGATGAAACCAGACTTATCCACTTCCTCAATAGTAAAAACAAGTATGAACTTCAAGAATTGGGTATAAAAGATAGGACATACACAATTTTGGAGGTAAGAAAGTTCCTTTCCAAGAGAAACTTAATGATAAACTTGGAAGACAAGTGTCAATGTATGCAGGTAGCAGTTGATAGATTTATGACCAAGTTTCAAATTTTGAGAGAGAATGGGTTACCTTAGTCCCTTGGTCATAAATGACAAGCTCATGACACAATAGGATTATGACAACAAAATCAGAGAGCTAGCTAAAGAACAGGCCAATACATCATCAATAAAAGCATTGCCAACAGGAAAAGTTCTTTACCAGACATTTGAAACCCTGTTTTTCCTCCAGCATGAGGTGAAACACCTATTCATCACCAGGCTTGCTTTTTCTAAGTATACCAAGGCAGATGAGATATATAGATATATAGGAGGATGTTGAAAATCAAGTTACCTAATGTTGAATTATGGGAGTATTTAACAGATTTACTATAGTAAAATGTAGTAAAAAGGTTAATGTACAGTCAGCAGGGTAAAAGGTAAAGGCAGGTTAGCATGGTTAAAGAGTACCAATGCCAAAGAGTATCACATGAAAGCCAAAAGTAACTAAATCCTCTAACGTGAAATTTCAAACAACAAAGAGCATAAAGGGCTACAAACCAAACTATAAAGGCCAGCAGCACCACAATAAAAGGGACAGCATGAAAATAGTTCAATAGTTGTCTCTATCTTCTTGCAAGAAGATATTTGTATTTCCTAGATTAAATCTCAAGTTAGTTTGAGATATTTTGTAATAATTTTTGTATAAATACTTCACAATTTGAAGTATGTAGGGTGGATTCTTAGACATTTCTATAGACTTCTTGATGAAAAGATTGTAAAGCTATTGTATCACTAATTGGACCAGCAAGCTGGATTGATGAATAAAGACAAGATATTTCACAAGATTCATGTGTAGAGAAAAGTACATACAAGTATTTTCTCATGTTGTTTTTATCTTTCTTAAATTTTTTCCACAATGTATATCTGAATCTGAATGCTATAACATGGAATGATATCTCAGAATTTGCTTAATTGCACTCTGTTTTAACTGTTATGCAGTTTAATGTTTTCTACTGATATCTAAGTTAAGGAATTCTTAATTTCTACTTAGTTTAGGTTGTCTCGTTATAATCTATAGCAAATGATTTTTAGTTACCCTTTGTTCCTCGTTTCAATCCCGGTCTAAAAATTCTTAATTGCTCTCTCACCTTGGTTGAGACCTTTTCACCCCTTTGGCCCAAAGACCTGCACTTTTACTCTGCTAGCTTGCCCTTTGAACACTTCCTTTAGTGAGTTAATTCCAGTTCTGCTACCCTTCTTTTGACTCCATAGCCCAATGGTCTAAAGACATCATTCTATCCATTTTTTTTAAGGATTCCACCATCCGATCCTCAATACAAATCAAAAACCCCTTGAACATTCAGAATTGGCCTAAATCCCAACAAACAAAGCTAAATCATATAGGGAGAGCCCTCTTTGAGCCATAGGTTTGCTAGATCCTATGCTTAAAAAAAAAATGTGGTTACCTCGGTCATTTTCTTTCTTCTGATAACTTCTAGAGAAAATTTTGAGTGATAACAACTCCAAATGTGGAGCTAGTCACCCATGGAATTTTAAGAAGGTTCTAGAGGTTTTAAAACACTAAACCTAATAGGAGTTAATTCATGTAAAAACCCTAATTCTAACCTTACATGACTATCAATGCATGTTAAATATTAGACCACTAGGAAAGGAAGGGGTTCCACTCATATTGTATTCATTTGTTATTCCATAATTATAAAGCGAAAATGACTAGGATATTGTGAGTAGAAAAATGCATATGGAGACTCCATAATGAGTTCATATTTCTTTGTATTTGTATTTCATTTACCCAAATAAAAGAGAAAGGTGTATTCCTCACCTATGAGCTAGGTTTTCCCATACTTGGTTTCCCAAGGTATATCTTGTGTTCATTGTGTGGATGTTGCAGGGTTTATTGTTTTAAATCCTTCAATTGCATCATTGATTTATTAATTTGAGTGTTATCTTCATAATATTAAGTTATAATAATAACTAAACATTACATAATAGATATGTTTTCTAGAAACTTGTAATATATATTGTGACAAATTTTTATAGTGGAATATTGATGGTAGCTTACAAATAATATTTCCATTAGAGAAGTTTGCTTTGAGTTTGATGTGGGAAATTGCATAATCCAAAAATTGGATTAAGTTAAGAAGTATTAAACCCTAGCCATGGTGGATATGTATAGTAACGATCCAAGGGAAGACTCAGAGGAAATATTTTCAAAGCTAGAAGCACAAGTCTCTATTATCTTAAAGTTTTATAATATGGAAATTCTCATTCCAGCTCTAGAGATCAAGTTTGGACCTTTCAAGGAGATTGGTATCAATAACTATGAAGCTGGATTTATTAGGAAATTTGGAGATAAATAATAATAATAATAAATAGCTATAGAAAGATAGACCAAGTTCCAACATCACTTGTTCCCAACAGTTAAGTAAAAATGGAAGCAAAATTGAATATCAAACCCTATTAAGGTGAGATCAATGTTCTTCACTTGAATCAATGGTTTCCATAATTAAAGTATAATTTAGTATTCATAACAAAGGATGAGAAAATATATCATTTTCTTGATTAAAGTCAAAGGACCATGCTTAAACTTGGTCGGAAAGCCACACAAAGATGCTTAGGATAAAGGGTGATCCCATAGTAACTAAGTAGGAGGTGTTTATTAAGTACAAGAATTATCCTATTGGGAATAAAGAGGACTAGTGGATCTATTGGAATTGATTTTGACATACATAGGGAAAGAGTGTACAAGGGTACACCAATGAGTTTATAAAATAAGTCACTATGTTGGGATTCTCTCCCAAGAGCTTGGATGTACTCCTCAAGTATCTACACAGTCTCCATGATCATTTAAGGAGAAAAGTATTATCTTTAAACTTAGAAGCAGTGATAAGGTTTTCATGCAAGTATAATGTTCACCACATAAATCACATTCTGTGGATAGAACAATATATCCCTAGGCTTGGAAACCAAGCCTAGTAACAATCAAGACAAAATACACTAATACTTATCTAGAAATATTGGAATCATTCAGAGGTAAACTTACCTAATGACTGAAATAAACCTTCAATCCTTTGTTTTCTTGAGATCCTACTCCACTTTCAATCCCTGAAATGGAATCTGCAATGACAAAAATAATACAAGATCAAAGCATAGAATTTATAAATGAATTCAAGCTATTTCTAACCAAAAGATCAAGGAGTTATATATATATATATATATATTATATAATTATAATATTGATTGAACACATTGTATGAGAAAAACAATGCACCTTATATTAACAATGGGAAGACAAAATTACAACCCTTTTGGCCTTGATACCATAACATCTCTTCCAAGAAATATTAAATCCTTCCTTTTGCAATGATAAGCTTTCACTCTTCAATTTGACAACATAAGGGTACTTCAAAATTCAACCCCTACACCTTTAGTCTACACTGTATTTATATGAGAGGAGACGAGGTTGGAGATCGATCTTCTAAGGGATGAGATCCACAATATGAGGACATTTGTTCCATGATAAGGGGGATGAGATCCATCATTCCTAGGATGAGTTTAGGTTTCAACCCCGTACAGAAATTACCTGCATACGAATTCTAAAAAACAGAAAATAAAGAATGGTGAGAGCATAAAACATAAAACAGATATACACAGATATTTTACCCTGGATCCCAAAATAGGGACTACTAGATTTATTTTTCATTATATTATTTTAAATGTTATAATACATATATATACATGTCGAAGCATCCATAAACCCCAATCCATTAACCCTGGATTAGAACATAACCGTAGTTCCCATGACCAAATCTACAAAATAACATGGACAGAAAACCATCATGCCCAAAACCATGTGTGAAATCCATGCACAAAACCATAGGTAGGTCAGCCCACCTAATATAGTGTCCAAAAAAAAATTCCCATCGTGCTACCCTGAACCCCGTGCAGTGGGGCTACCTCCCCCTGTTGCAGCTGACGCAATGTACATGGGGAGCTTCCCCCCCGCATGTGGGGTAGTCGTGGAAAGAATATAACACACACCCAACATTCTCCCACTTGTTGTTTTCTTTCCACAAGGGGCCACAAGAGAGCTTAGTCATTGGTCCAACCCTGCAACGCCCATTGTTTCTACACCAAGAGAACTTCTCAATGCTCATAGACTTTGTCAATGCATCTGCAATATTCTTCAAAGTGTCCACCTTTACCAGTAACCCTTTTTTATCCTCAACCATATCCCTCACAAAGTGATATTGAACATCAATGTGCTTTGTCTTTGAATGATAAGCAGGATTCTTTGCCAAGAAAATTGTACTTTGGCTGTCACAGTCTATCCTTATAGATCGTTGTACTAACCCCATACTTGAACACAATCTCTGCAACCAAACTTCTTCCTTGCTTGCATGGGTGGTTGTCATGTATTCTATCTCTGTAGTTTAAAGTGCCACTACATATTGCCTCTTACTCATCCTAGCTACACCTCCAAATAGGTTAAACACATACCCACTTGCAGATCTTCTATGATCTAGATATCTAGCCAAGTCTGCATCAACAAATCCATGGATGTCCAAAACTCTGTCCAATCCTAGTCTTCCTTGACAGCACAAACCATAATCACTAGTGCCACACAAACACCTGAAAACCAGCTTCACTGTTTTCCAATGCTCCTCTCCTAGTTTTGACATAAACCTGCTCAATACTCCCACTACATGTGCAATGCTTGTTCTAGTACAGACCATTGCATACATTAGGTTACCATTTGCACCTGCATATGGAACATGGGACATGTCCTCTTCCTCTTCGTGTGTCTTGGGACACTGTTCAGTAGATAACTTTACACCTACAAGAATAGGAACCTTCACTGATTTACTATCCTGCATATTAAACCTTTGTAGTATTGTCTCGACATACTTCCTTTGGTTTAACCAGAGCTTTCTCTTTGCCTGATCCCATTTAATTTCCATGCCCAAAATATAGTTTGTAGCACCAAGATCTTTCATGTCGAATTTGGAGGACAATTGGGTCTTCAAATCCTGGATAATTTCATTGTCATTTCCAACCATCAACATATCATCCACATACAAGACCAAATAAATAACACAATCACTAATTAATTTAAAATACACACAATGATATGATTTGCTTCTGGCGAAGCCAAGTTCCCATATATATGTATCAAATTTCTGATACCATATCCTTGGTGACTGTTTTAACCCATACAGAGACTTTTTTAACCTACATACCAGTTCTTTCTTACCCTTCACTGCAAATCCTTCAGGTTATTTCATGTATATCTCTTCTTCTAGATCCCCGTGAAGAAATGTTGTCTTCACATCCATCTATTCTACCTCAAAATAAAAAGCAGCAGCAACAGATAAAAGTAATCTAATAGAAGCTACCTTGGCAACTGGAAAAAAATATCACCAAAATTAATTCCCGATACTTGGGAATAACCTTTTGCTACCAACCAAGTTTTATATTTATCTACCTTTCCTTTTGCATTCATCTTCTTCTGAAACACCCATTTTCTTCCAATGGGTTTCCTTCCAGCAAGCAACTCCACCAGATCTCAAGCCTCATTTTTGTGTAAAGATGCCATTTCATCAACCATGGCCTCTTTCTAGAGTTTTCCATCCTCTGAATCTACTGCTTCCCTCACATTTATGGGATCATCATGACTAATAGATAAAGAAAATTTGAACAAAAATAAAATAGACTATACCTTTCTAGCTGCCTTCTTTCTTGAACTAATCTTCTCACGGCTGGAGCTTGTGGCTCTTCATCTTCTGAGTCCTCTTTTGATGTAGAGTCTTATTCTTCCTCCTTTAGCTCAAACTTTGTCTTCCCAGGTTCCTTTGGTAGGACTTCATGTTTAATAACATATTTCACCTCTCTAAAAATCACATCTCATGTGTACACAACCTTCCTTGTTTCTAGGTTCCAAAGCTTATAACCTTTTAAACCATCCATATACCCAATAAAGATGCACCTTTCAGATTTACTATCCAACTTTTTTATTTTCTCCTTTGGAACATGTACATATGCATCACATCCAAATACCCTCAGATGTGAAAGAGAAGGTTTCTTACCCTTCCATACCTCTTGTGGAGTCTTATCCTCCAACGCTAATGAAGGTGATTTGGTGACCAGGTAACATGCAGTCTCCATTTCCTCTGCCCATAATTCCTATCCTAACTTAACACCACTGAGCATGCTTCTTGCCTTTTCCATCAACGTCCTGTTCATTCTTTCTGCAACTCCATTTTGCTGAGGTGTGTATGGAGTAGTCTTCTTTCGTGCTATACCACACGTATTACAGAACTCTTCAAATTCCTTCTTGCAAAACTCTCCACCATTATCTATCCTCGACACCTTTATCTTCTTCTCTGTCTAGTTTTCCACCAGAGCCTTAAATTCTTTAAACCTATCAAAGACTTCAAATTTTTTCCTAAGGAAATATACCCATGTATTCCTTGAGAAGTCATCTATAAATGATACATAGTACACATACTTACCCAGTGATGGAACCGACACAGGTCCAAACACATCATTATGCACAAGCTCTAATATATGTTTCGCCCTCTTAGCACCAGAGGGGAAACTCACCCGATTTTGCTTCCCATATACATAATCATAGAAATCAAAATCCAGAGAGAAATTAGACATACCTTCTACCATACCATTACCATGAAGTATTTGAAGGCCCTTCTCTCCAATATGTCAAAGTCTTTGATGCCATAGCATGGTCTTTTCTCCAGATACCACTAGATTTTCTACTCCACTTTTAGGAACCACGGAACTATTGCACCCATCAATAACAATGCTACCCTGAAGGTTGTACATATTTCCAATCTAAACTCCTTGCATCAATATCAATGCTCCCTGAACCATCCTACAGGTATCTTTCTCGAACATTGCTTTTACACCTGCATCATCCAGCTTGCTTACAGAAATGAGATTTTTGGCCAATGTGGGAATATGCAGAACATCTAGAAGTGCTCTAATCCTTCCACCTTGTGAATTCAACTTGAATTTTCCACGACCAACGATTCTAGACTTCCTGTCATAGCCTAAGAAAACATCACCACCATCGTATTTCTCATACTCGTAGAACCACTCTCTATGGGGAGTGAAGTGAAAGGATGCACCTGAGTCAATCAACCATGCCTCATGATCTACATGTGTACTTGAATAAGAAGCCAAGTACACATCCCTACCTTCATCTAAGGTGGTTTTCACCTATGTAGAAGGAGCATCATCAGATCCCTTTCCTTTCTTAGGAGCTTTATATTTAAAGTCCCTTTTGAGGTGCCATTCCTTTCCGCATTTCAAGCACATCTTTACAGGCTTTCCTAGAGATTTAGATCTCCCTCAAGATTTAGATCTCCCACTCGAGGACTTATTTTTGTTTCTTTTCTGGGACTATCCTTTTACAGACTAGGCATCACCATTCTGGCCCTCCATATTTTTCTGTTTCATCAAACTGCAAGACAGTTGCATTACTACCTATTGCAACAACCTTACTATCCCACGAATCTGTTAGAGAACACAACAAACTGATGCACTTATCTTCATTTGAAATTTTAATATCAATAGATAATAACTAACTTACCACAGTTTTAAAGGCATTCAGATGTTTTGTCACCGAGTCTCCATCTTTCATCCTCAGGTTATACAACTTTTTTTGTAGGAAAAGATTATTCACCAGAGACTTAGATTGGTACAAAGTCCCTAACTTGTCCCACAAAGCCTTTGCCAAATCTTCCCTAATACATTCAACAATACTAAATATGAGACACACAATCGTATTGTGCTCTTTGCGTTTCAATCCAACTTCACCCAGTCTTCAACTAACATTGTTGTTGGTTTAGTACCTAGATCTACCACGATCCACTGATCTTTATCCACCAATAGATCCTCCATCTTGAGTTTCCACAACTCAAAATTCTGACCATTAAATTTCTCGATCTCTATCTTTCCACTTCTTGTCATCTTCTTTCACCACAAGAATCAATCCCGCAAATCCCCCACTAAACAGGGTCTACGACAAGCCCGAGTAAATCCCCTTAACAGCAAAGGCATCCCCTTGAATCCAAAACAGCTTTGATACGAAATGTAGGTCTCAACCCCATACATAAATTACATGCATACAAATTTTAAAAAATAGAAAATAAACAATGGCGAGAGCATAAAACATAAAGCGAACATACATAGATTTTTTCCTTGGATCCCAAAACCATGACTACCAGATTGATTTTTCATTATATTCCTTTCAATGTTACAATACATATATATACATTTCAAAGCATCCATAAACCCCAATCCATTAACCTTGGATTAGAACATAACTGTAGTTCCCTTGACTGGATCTACAAAATGCCATGGACATAAAACCATCATGCCCAAAATGATGTGCGAAATCCATGCACAAAACCATAGGTAGGTCTGCCCACTTAATATAGGGTCCAAAAAAAAATTCCAGGGGTGTTGCCCCAAACCATGTGCCCCCTGACAGGGGGGCTATTGCCTCCCTGCTACGCCCAACATAATACAGGAGGGGCTTATACCCCCCTATGTGTGGGGTAGTCATGAATGAATATAACACACACCTAACAATGAGGTCCAAAGAGGTAGGAGCTCGACGCCTAGTTGGTTGAGGGAAGATTCCTCAATAAGGTTCTAGACTTACTTTTTTATTTTTTACCCATGTTGAAAGGGTGTCATAGTTTGTGTCTAGGAAAGGTGAAACATTGCTTAAAATTAGGATTTTTAAGCAATGTAATCTAGGATTCTTGGGATATTTTGAATGGTTTTTCTTTCAACTTTGTAGAGAAATACTGAGAAATGTTCCTTGGATAGTGAGAGATCCATATTTGGGGTCATTTTCCTAATGGTGAAAAAATGACATGTAATAGATGTCCCCCTAAACCGCAAAGTCAGAAACTGTGTATGAGGGTTGAAGTGCTTTATCACACAAAATTTTGGATCAGTTGGAGACCTGAAAGTATAAAATCAAGGATCATAATAAAATATAATAATGAAATCATCTTTGAGGTAGGAATTCCCATACTTAGTATAGCATATCATTAAATCTAGACATAAGTATGGAAATGTGTAAAAATCCATCAGAATAAATCAAAGTCATGGCCACCAAACATACATCGTGGATCCATGCTCAAATAGACTCAATATGAATGTAGTCATAATCATACAGCATGAATTTTTACATTATTCATGAAAACTCCACGCAAACTAGATGGATGAAACTAGATTAAGGTCTTCGTCACCGCCACTCAAAAGTACGAGTCTAACCATGTGAATGAACATGTCAAATTTGAACATGGCAGCCACCATATGATTACCAGTCAATTATGAGAACCGTTAAAAAATGTGAGAGGAACCACGAGTAATGTCAATTGATCTGAAGGTATGCTAGTACAATATATGAAGTGTGAATGAATGATCTACAACCGAACACTCATAGAGTCTTTCGATCGAAGGCCAATGATGTAAACCTTTCATCGAAAGTGAGGAGACCTTCCATTGAGGTATGCAAGTTCTAAGGCACTAAAGGGAGTTTCTAAGACAACTTCCCAAATAATGTGTTGAAGTCGATATGAAGTGAATTATCACAAGAGGGACTTGATGTAATCCCCGTCAACGACATGAAATAAGTATCAATATTTTGAGTAGGACAAATGAATTAATTTAGGACTAACTCAAATATGGTCAAAGTGAAAGAGGGTTATAATTACTACAAAATATTTTAACAGAGATTGAAATTCTCTTGAACATATTAGCGACACTATACGGATTTGGCATCATTGACTCAATATGGGATCAAAAACTAGTATGAAGACTTTCAAGGAGGTGTTATCAACAAATAAGAAGGTGGATTTCCCAACCCAATCAAACACGAAAGTGAAAGAGTGTCATGTTTGAGGGTGACTTATTGCCAAATATGAACTTTGGACACTGTTGTTTTCGAATTTCCCTCCACCATTTTTGGCAACTATCTCTTTATTTTTATTAAGCTTGAGGAAGATAACATATCCTTGTAGTAAAATCTCAGCGTTTGGATAAGTCCTTCGAAGTATTTTTAATGAACCTTGGGAAGGAATGGTTCGGTCTCATCAGCCTTGATGAGTCCTACACTATTTGTGTTTAATGAGTCCAGTGAATGGATAACTCGATTCCTTTTTCACATTTACAAAGTTTGAAAAAGAGATAAAAATAAAACTCCATAGTGTTATTTTTCATAAATTTAGTCCCTTAAGCCTGAAAAAGTGTAAAACAATACAAGGGAGAACTCTTTTGACCATCATTGGTAAAAGTATACCTTTCTCGTAAATAGTCTACATAGTTTGTAAAAGGGGTAAACTTATACTAGGTAGAAGTTTTTTTCATATACTTTAACGAGTTAGAAAAAAACAAGTGTACTTGGCGATATTTTCATATTTCGAGAGTTAGAAAAGAGCATAAAGAGGAATCCAAGGGTTCCTTTTTCGTTTAGTTTTAACAAGCCCGAAAAAGAAATAAAAGTATACTCAATGACTTGTTCTCATCTATTTATGAGCATGAGAAGGAACAAAGACTAAGCTGAAAATAGGTTTCAATTTTACACAAGCTTGAAACAGAGAAAAAATTGTGCTTGACATAGGTTTCATTTTTAGACAAGCTTGAAAAAGAGGAGAATTTGTGCTTGAGATAGGTTTCATTTTTACACAGGCTTGAAATAGAGAAAAATTGTGCTTGAAATAGGTTCCATGCCCCCCAGTGTAATGGCATAGGCTAGTGGCTTAATTCTAGCATGATGACCAGAGGCACATGCCCCCAAGATTCATTTCATCCACCCAAGTAGACTACTGGTTACTGACAGGTGGATGAAATCAAGGTTCATTTACGAGATCAGGGGAAAGACTTGACTCAACATTTACGAGATCTAGTCAAAGACTCAAATCAATTAGAGGGGGATTTGTTTCATTTTTTAACGGGCTTGACATGGGAAAATAACTATGCTCATAACACCTTGTTCCATTTTTTATTGAGATTAACACAAGAAAAGAGTTATGCTCATGACACGTTGTTTAATTTTTTTAACGAGCTTGACACAAGAAAAGGAACTATGCTTAGAATAACCTTGATCGTGGCTTCCAAGAGGACGAAGTCTTGTAAATACAGTATATAAATGAATTCGAGCTATTTCTAACCAAAATATCAAGAATTATATATATACAGTATATAAATGAATTCGAGCTATTTCTAACCAAAATATCAAGAATTATATAATATATAATAGTATATTATATAGTATAATAAAAATATATAATATAATATATATATATTATATATATAGATCGGTGAAGAACTTGACCAACATTGGCGAGATCTAGTCCAAAGACTCAAATCAACTTAGAGGGATTTGTTTCATGTTTTAACGGGCTTGACACGTAGAAAAGAACTATTCCATAACACGCCTGTGTTTTTCATTTTAATCGAGATTAACGACAAGAAAATAATATTGCTTATGACACGGTTTTTAATTTTAACGAGATTGACACAGAGAAAGGAACTAACTAGAAACCTTGAAATCATAGGCTTTCAAGAGAACGTAAGTCCTGTAAAATACAATATATAGAATGAATTCGATGCTTATTCCTAACCAAAAAGATCAAAAACAAGAAAGAATATATATAATATATATATATATATATATATATAACACATTGTATGAGAAAAGCAATGCACTTTTATTAATAATGGGGAAAAAATATTGCAGCGATTTTGGCCTTGATGTCATAAGCTCTCTTCCAAGTAATCTCCAATCCTTCCTCTTACAATGATAATCCTTCACTCTTAAATTTGACAATATAAGGGTACTTCAAAACTCAATCCCTACTCCTTTAGTCTACATTTTACTTATAAGAGAGGAGAGGAGGTTAGAGATCCATCTTCTAAGGGATGAGATCTGTAATTAGAAGGGATTAGTTCCATGATAAGAGGGATGAGATCCATCATTCCTTGGATGAGGCCCAGAGAGGTAGTAGCTCGAGGTCTAGTTGGTTGAGGGAAGATTCCTCAACAAGGTTCTAGACTTTACTTTTTTCTTTTCACCCATGTCGAAAGGGTGTCACAATTTGTAATGGAGAACAATGTGTCACTCTGTGCAGGTTTCAATGAATTAACCTGTGATGTCATAGTTTGTGTCTAGGAAAGGTGTGACACTACTTAAAATTAGGTTTTTTAATAATTTAATTTAGGATTATTGATATCTTTATAATGTTTTTTCTTATAACTTTGTAGGGGATTATTGAGAAGGGTTCTTCAGATGGTGAGGGATTTGGAATGTAGGCAACTCAAACATGGCTTCTAGGAGGTCTTCACTAGGCAAAAGAATAATTATACGGAAGGAATACATGCGAAGGAATTCAATAGGGGTAGGAATATTGGGCTCCAACGTCCCCATTGAAGGGGTCATCATGCCACTTACCAGATGTAAGTCAAAATAAGTTGAGTATATAGTGAGAGTCTCTCCTTCATCGATAAGTGAAGGCATGGGATAAGTTGCCACATAATTAACTTGTGGTGGGATGAATACCTACGTATAGGGAGCATTAAGGGAGGTCAGATGGTTGGAATTCAAATCAGGGAAACCAAACGAATACTAGTTAATAGCCACCATGTTTCCATTATGAGGGAAATACATCACATGAAAAAGTGTGGACACAACAAATTTCATGGAATGGACATAGTCTCACCCAAGGAGAAAATTGAAATCCAAGGGTCCTTAGACTACCATAACATCAATATAGATATTTTTCCCTTCCAAGGTAATAAATAGCTGAGAAAGGATCCCTGAAGTTTCACAAACTCTTCTATTAAAAGCCAATCAATTCTGAGTAACAGACACAAGCTTAGGAGAACCCAAATCTTGCTAAGCGGTTGAGGATAAAATGTTAATAGAGGCACATTCATCTATAATAGTGTAATGCACATTCTTTTCGCAAGATTTTACAACGATTTGGAAAGGGATGTAAGAAGGGAGACATGGCTCTGTCAGCCTATTCCAATCAAAGGAAATGACCTCAGTACTTGGAGGGGGTTCCGTTGAAACAGGTGAAATACCCCCTTACGCAGTGGAATCTGAAGTAACAAAAAGAACCCGAGCGTTATTAACTTCACTCTCAAAAGGGAGAGTGGTATCAACCGAAGATGGAATCAATTTGACCACTTCACCAACCAATGGTTCATCAATCTGAGTGGTATGGGTTTCACTCTCCAAGGGAAGAGTGTTAAAAATTGGAGAGTGAGGGAGAAATTAATCACAAAACAAAACACACACTGTGATATTTTTATTGATCACAATAGTTACACATATATAGGACATAAATCTTCAACTTCCACACATATATATCATAACTACAACTCATACATATGACACTATAGCTTCTAGACTGATTCTTGGGAACTCACAACAACACATGGAAGCATTACTTCCAATACCCTCCCTTAATGCTTACATGAAAAACATTGAAAACACATATTACAACAACAAGGATAATATTTCTCTGACGAGCCTTCATAATTACTCACATCCACTCTGGAATCTCGCAAACAGTTCTCTTTCACCACCACATCTTCGAGTTGTCACTTTACCTCCATTTAAAACGTAATTGCATCTTACCATCATTGATGAACTTTGAAAAATCAAAAATATTGACACCTCGGCTCGTCAGGACTTCCATGATAAGAGTCGTCAAGTAATGAACCATCATATGGACCAACCACCATATGTCGAATATTTCGCTTTCGGTTATCCATCAGTTGCTAGGATGGAGGTCTGAATACTGAATTTGTTCAAAAGTTGATCAAACAACTTGACCTTACTAACACACAAGAATTGATGTTTCAGACACCGAGGCTTATAGTTTAAGAACCAACAACCCTTTTTATAACCAATAAAAATACAAACACCAACCACCAAAATGTACAAAGACAAAATCAATTAGTGCTCTTTATTGATATATGCAAATCATATCAAACATATTAATAATAACTTTTGGTATTGTTATTTTCCATAAGATCTGCAGCATTTGGATCTCTATCTCTTGATAAACAATACCACGATATTTTACTAGTTTATATCTAGAATGAGAAATGCCAACATTCCACCTACATGTCATAGTTGTGCATCTTGCACCATCTGATAATCTCAAGAACTACCATTTAAAGCACGTATACATTGCTCTTAATTGTAGATACATACTAGATGAAACCAAATATATGTTGATCCAGCTTCTTCACAAGTAGATCTCCTCTTCTTTTACAAATATTTGTCCACAATGGAACTTCACACAATAGTAGCAACATTGGATCTTCGCAATTCCCCTTTGCATGCAATTATCCACAATTGATACACAAATCAAATATTCACACAAAAGACTCACACAAACAATAGATCAAACACTTTATTAAACTAATCTATGTACAAAGGAGTATCATGGCTAAAATTGCATGATCTCAGCCCCCCTTGTGAGAGAGTCAGGGTTGAACCAGCTCTGATACCATGTTAGAAATTAGAGAGAAAGAGAGAAATTAAACACAACACAAAACACACTCTGATATTTTTATTGATCACAACACTTGCACATATATAGGACATAAATCTATGACTTCCACACATCTATATCATAACTACAACTCTTACATAGGAAACTACAACTTCTAGATTGATGCTTGGGAACTCACAACAACATATTGAAGTATTACTTCCAATAAAGAGTGGGATAGACTGAATTTTGAATGGGATCAATCACTTCACCAATTGATGGTAGGTTGGGAGAAATCTTACGGTAACTAATTGGAAGTTGTTGTTGAGAAGCATTAAGTTTTTCCAACAATTTAGAGGCTTCATCCATATGAGGGAAAAGGTGAGTTTGATGACTCCCTTCACATAACCTACAAGGAAACCTAACTACACCCTTTTTCTCTGGAAACTTAGAATCATTAGTTGATGGAACAACATTAATTTGATGAAAATCTTGGGACCGCACTTCTAAGACTCTAGGTATACTAGTACAATCCATAATAAGGTGGGCACCCTTACAAAGCTTGCAAAGGTATTTGGGATTGCAATGCATGTTGAGGTTTGCTCAATATTATCAACTCTCACATCCATGATTGGTTGATTTACTCCTTAATTATCTTACTTCTTCTTCTTTTTATTAGCCTCTTGGTTACTAGCATTAAGACTTTCACGAGGTGAAGAAAATAAATGGAAGAGGTGTTACACAAAAATATCGTCACTTTGATTATTTTCAGTCGGTATGGGTCTATCACCACCTATGCCAGCTTGCTAAGTAAGTCTCAAACCTCAGCTCTTCAAAACAAGCTTTAGAAATGAGAGAAAGACATCAAAAAAAGCAATGTAACTCTGGTTCCGCACTTTCTATCACTTTTGCCTGCGGGCCCGCACCTTTTGTTCAGGATATCTGCGTACTTATACGCTCTGTATGTAAAGGGGAGGGTGCGTACCCCTGTGAAAGTCAAAAGT
>APFE030975796.1:11674-24296 GCA_000404065.3 Pinus taeda
TTGTAATTTATTAAATTAACTAACTATTAATTTAATAAAGAAATAACCTATAATTGGTCTGCTGCCCATTTTCTTTGTGTCAAGCTAGTAGTTCCCTCATAATATAGCTGCTGTTAGGTGGTCAATCTAGCCTTTACCTGTCAATAATTATAGTTGTTGGAGGCTCTCCTCTAGCTATTTAACTTCATTCTAGATTTGATCATTCAACTTGTCTTGATAATGAACCACACTCGTTGGTTTGAAATGTTGATAGGTGGTCAATCTAGCCATTCCTTGTCAATAATTATAGTTGTTGGAGGCTCTGCTCTAACTATTTAACTTCATTCTACATCTGATCATTCAACTTGTCCTGATAATGAACCACAATCTTTGGTTTGAAATGCGTCAACAAATATTCTATGACTTGATTTTAGCTGAAGAATTATCTTAATTTTGACAATAATTTTGATAAGATTTTGATAAAATGGTAGAAATTTTGGGAAATTATGTTTACAATCATTAAATTTTAAAAATTTTGCTGTCATAGAGGTTTTTGATAATGCTTAATGTATTTCCATAGTAAAATATTGATGCTGCTAAATTCATTTCTACCATTAAAAATAATATTAAACACTCAAATTATTAATTTTTAAAAAAATATAATAAATAGATTCCAATCACATTTCCTCATTAGAGAGAAAATAAATATAAAAATTGAGATAAATTTTAAATACACGCCCACAAAATATATATATAAATAGATTCCAATCGCAATTCCTCATTAGACAACGGCTTAACATTGAGAGAAATTAAAATATAAAAATTGAGATAAATTTTAAATACACGCCCACCATTTTGCAAGGACAGGGCCGCCATAAAAAACTGGACTAAGTCAAATTGGTAGCTGAAGAGGCGACAGCGGCTTTGTCACCGAAGGAGCGGGCCGAGATTGGGGACGGGATTCGACCGAACTGGTAGCTGCAGAGTTGGCCGCCACTTGCCGCTAATTTAGCGGATCAGACTGTGGCCGCAAACGGCACAGTCAACGAGTCAAATCAAAGGAATGCCCATCGCAGGTCCAATTGGACTTTAAAACTAGAAGAATCCCTCCACATAGAAGATGGCCCTAGGGTGATATTCCAAACCTACTTCTATAATATTAACGTGGAGCTGGCCTGAAATTCTTAGCCTACTTTTATGGGACACGTACGAAAATCCAAACCTAATTTGATGGGATAGCCGTTTTCATGGCGAATGAAATAACATTTTTTTCGTAAAATAATCATTTTTGAATTGATGTGATCGAGGCGAATCTGCCATCTTGTCTTTTCTTTTTATCATTATATATGAGAAAATTATACAACTTATTAAAATATATTATGTATGTAGAATTATAGAAATGAATATACATTTATTTTAATTATTTATTATTATATTTTAAAAAATTAATAATAAATTATATAAAATATAAAATATATTATCATGTGATTTAATAATCACATTCAAAATATTATAAAATATTTTGATATTAAACATTAATATATTGAAATAACTATTTATTTAATAATAGTATTATAATTAAATAGTTTAATTAGTTAAATTTAGCTGTTTTACTATCAAAGCTAAAGGTTGCAATACCAGCGCCTTTGGGAATCCACGAGTGGGCATTAACTTAGGTATGAGTTTAACAATCTACATATTGATTTATTTTGTACACTACTTCTGACATAATAAGTGTGATTCATGTTATAACTGCATAGTGTAGTAAGTAATAAGTTTGCTACATAACTATGTTCATGACATTGGATTCTTGATGAGGATAAAAGACAATAAAACTCGTGTCACACTTAAGAACAATATTGAACACTCATTAAGGAAAGTGACAATCAACTACCAACTTTTGCTTTCAAATATGGCAATAATAATGATACATTTAGTGAACATGATTGAAGTTACAATGAACTAATTTTAATGAGTCAATGCATGAATGTAAAATACGAGGAATGTCCTTGGATATGACGATATAGTGTTTTAAAAAGACATTGTAAGAACCCATTTAGACTTGAAAATAAACAATGAGTTGAGTAATGGGACTGTAATAACTAGTTTTTTATTAAGTCTTGTCATGGATGCATGAAGATGGTTGGTGGTTGTGATTGGTTAGTGTTGTATGACTAACTAATAGAACTTATATGCATTAATTGAATTGGATTTAAGATTATTACAATTCGTAAACAAGTGATTATGGTAGTTACTTCATGTATCGGTTTGTTGATGAAATACACTATGGGAAATTGGAAATGTTTACACTGTTAACTCAACTATTATTGACATTTACATATTAATGAATATTTGCATATACTTTTATGTATGACAATATTGTATGGATGAAACTAAAATGATTTGGAAATTGAATACTTGTTAAATGATGCATATTGATAACTAACGTTGTTGATGGAATTAAGTAGTGGTAGCTTAATGGCAACAAGAAAATTCATCAGGTAAATTGTTGCAATGTGAATTGCAATCATAAATGAGAAATTATAATGTTATATGATATGCATGATTGTGTTATTTGGAAAACTAGAATGCATACAACATGTATGTAGTTATGATTCCTATAAATCTAGATGTTGTGGACCCATGTTGAGAGTTAAGTGTAAATGCATGGCATACATGCTTGTTTATTTTGTTAATGATAATGTTCATATGGTTCATTGTGTAAATTAATTTGGGAAAGAGTGATAAAAGAGAAATTTAACATGCCACACAATTGCAGATAATTGTGAAAGGCAATAAGGCCTTGGGTTGATGGAAATTTCATGCCCGAAGGGGTTGATGGTACTCACTTGCCCATATTTCCTCACCCTAGAGATCAATTATCTCAGTAAGGGAAAAGAGTTTGCCAAGATGGTGAAGAGGGTAAAAAGCCCGAGAAAACTTTATTGATTTGGAGCCTATTAGAGGAGGCCCAAAATTCCTCATAGATAGGATGCCGAAAGAGGAATAGGCAGGACACTGCCAAGAGAAATCTTATATTGGACCCTATGTGGTCATCGGAATTTTTGAGCTGGTTGACCAGTGGAATTCCATATTAGACCTTATAAGGTCTTTGTCAAAAAAAATATCTGGATGTGAAAATGACTCCACCTGGTTGTGGAAACCAATTCCCATGGGTTGGGAAGAGCATTCCTTTACTATTATGGTTCTCGTGGGGAACACATCAATTAAATAGTTAGGTATTGTGTTAAAGATGAATTTTACATATACTTGTGTAAAATATGTTATGCATATTTAAAAAGAAATGAGCTTACTGCTCAATAAGGAGTTATTGGAAATTTTAATTCCTTTATTGTATTACTAATCTTTTGAACACCTTAGTAGGGGCCAAGACAATTTTTACTTGGTGTAGTTATTGACTATTTTGATGATTAGAGAGTTAGGTGCTCTTTGGGTACTTTTAGAAGTACTATGTGGATGTGTTTAGTGGGAGCTAAGACAATGTGCATGTGATTTGTTGACTTATCATTTTGATGATTAGAGTGTTAGTGCTCTCTAAGTACCTGTAGAAGTACTGTGATTTAAATATCATCTAACATTGCACAATCGATTGATAGTTAAAAGTATTTCATTTGACTCAGAATATTGTGGCTAATGTGATTGAATTTGTTAGTCATACATTACAGGATTACTTATCATGGAGGGTTGATGGGTTATCCAATCACTATTAAAATGCTTACGTGAAAGTGCTCATGATTTTCAAGAGTAGTTGGTAAGTAATGTTAAGTTGATATAGAGATTTGTTTTTGTATATTGTGAATTTGAATAAGGGCCAAGTGATGAATTAGAACTTGCATATTTTTGCAGTTATAAATGCCTATGACTATTGATTTTTTTTTTTTTTTTATGTTATAACATTAAAATTTTTGTTTATTGTAATTTCTTGGAATGAAATCTTTGACTTTAAAGAGGAAGGATCACTTATTTTGTGGTTTAGATGGTTATATCATGAGTAAAATCTAAAGTTCCAACAGGAGATGAACATTGAGGACAATGTTCCTGTTAAGTGGGGGAGTATATAACATCCCTAAAAAAACTCATGGTAAAATCACAAAGTTACGAATTAGTTATAAAACTAATTCTTGGTATTCATGAAACTAAATGAGGAGGAAATCAAGAAAGGAACACACAGCAAGAATGCAAGCTTTGCCTCTGTACCATAGCTAGTTTTCTCTTCAACTGTTCAGGCTTTTAGTATCAGTTTATAGGGGGGTGAGGATTATTAGAGGAACATGGCCTCCATTCTATTAATTACACTGGTGTTCATAGTAATGGTTCTATTCACATGTTGTGCATGGTGTCATTTTGGCTTTCTAGCGAACAAAAAGCTCGTGTGGTTGCCTCCAAGGTCCATGGGTTAGCCATATATTGGAGAGACCTTTAAGCTTTACACTAAAAATCCCAATGTCTTCTTCACTGCTAAACAAAAGAGGTTTTGTGTGGGAATGAACCAGACACCAGGCGTTGTGTGGACTATTTGCGAGGGGGACAGTAAACCTCTGTGCACTTGTTGCATGGGTGATGGATAAAAACACATGGTTGAACTTTTTGGTGGCTTACTATGGATTGTACATTGTTGCAGAGATTAGCTATGCCACGCACGATGAGTACTGTGGTTCCAATGTGTGTTAACTCCATCGAATGCACCTTTGTCTCATGTTTGCAGTGTAAGGATCAAACTTTTTCACACATTATTATTGAAAGGAAGTTCTTTCTCCATGTTGAAGGTGATGGAAGCTAGGAGGCTGCCATGGATAAGATAAGTAGCTTGCTCACTTTCTTGAAGGAAAAATATATGTTTGTTTATTTGGGTATCTTTTTGAAAGATTTCTTACCAAATATAGATAATATATACATAATAGTAAGAATGTGAAAAACAATGTGTGGACATTAAAGCTAAGTAAATATGTAGTTTTTCTTATATAGATAATATATACATAATAGTAAGAATGTGAAAAACAATGTGTGGACATTAAAGCTAAGTAAATATGTAGTTTTTCTTATAAAGTAAATATGTAGTTTCTCTTAGAAAGATTACATGTGAATCTTGTGTGTTAAATTTGGTGTCACTTCGTCATTTTCTTGGAATAAATTAACGAAATTCTTGCTAAGTAGACAAAATATCTTCTTGAGAAAAGATGGTGAGACATGTAAACTTCTTAAGGATAGTGCGAAAAGTGGCCAAGTTTTCTTTGAATAAAATATGTATTTTTTATTTCATAAAAGTTTCTTGAAAAGGGATATATGCTTAAATGCATTGTGATACTAGCTAATTTTCAAAGTTTCTTGTGAAATAATTATGCATTACATGCATGATAGAAATAGCTAATGAGCTAGGTTCACTTCATTTTAGTTTCTTGAAGGGAGCTAGTGCTTCTAGGCACATTGATAATCATTACTAACTTTCTTGAAGAAAACGTGTGTTTTATATACACATAAATAATAGTCATTAAGACATTTTCTTTTTAGAAAAAGTGTGCATACTTCATGTATGAAAATAATGGCTTTATGAGAGATCTCTTGAAACAAAAATAGAGTTTCTTTTCTTAAAAGACACATATGAGTAGTGTTCATACAATAACAAGAATCCATACTTGTTTCATGAACAGATTATGTGTATTGAAGTAAAAGTAGTTGTGTTAGGAAAAGCACATGTTGCATGCACAAAAGTGTAGCCATTGTGTCATTGGAAATATGATTTTTTGTGTACGTAGATAAAGTTATTATGTTAACTTTCTTGAAAATAATAATCTCTTGAAAAGATTGTCTTGCTAGATGAGTTGGGTCTTCAGCTTGTCGTGATGATGAACCACACTCGTTGGTTCGAAACACATCGAAAAATGTATTATCATGTGATTTAGGCCGAATTTTTTTCTCATAAACTTTATAGATCACAAAAGCCTCAACTCAACAATAATTTTTATATAAAAGTTAAAATATATAAAATTAAAATAAACTTTTTTAAAATTAATAATATATTTTTTATAAAAAAATTTAAAATACATAAAGAAAGTCTATTCTATGACATCCCTTTAATAAATTAGAGATACAATTTCATTCCACTAAAATGGCTGGTTGTCAAGAAGAAAGAAGCTAGCCATCCCATTTTCCAACATGATGGCCAATATGTTTTGTAGCATATAGTTGTGCTTGCAACATAACGTTGGTTTTTTTAATTTTTATGTGTGGATATATATCTTTGCTTAAATATTTGTTTGCGATAATTATTAAAATAATTTATATATTTTTAATTTAGTAGTTTTCAGGATAGTAAAAAATATATATTTTTATTAAACTAGATTTATTTTTAGTTAAGAGTAATAATTATATATCTTTTAATTTATAGTTAAGAGTAATAATTATTATTTTTTTACTTAGATTTTATTCCTTACTTGGGAATATTTAGATTTACCAAAAATAAACTATATTTATAATATAAAATGTGTTAAAACAATTGCAATTATAAAAAAAACCATATATTATTATAAAAATTCATTCATTGAAAATTTATGAAAAACCTTATAATTGATATAACCATTGAAACGCCCATCTTTTTAAGTAGTCTATGCATATGCAAATAGTTTCATTTAGAATAAAACAAACAATTAAATGGTTTCTTGCCTTTTCTATTCTCCTTATAGGAGCATAGAGAAGAAAGTTATAAACCATAAAAGTTTTGGGATTAGAGTCAATATATCCATTTAGGTTTTTTTTTTAATGTTTGGTTCCCTTTTTGTTATAGAACATTAAATGTTTGGGTTTGAAGTTAATATATCCATTTTAGTTTTGGTATTTTTTTTGGTGTGTATTTAGTGGCACTATAGATTTGGTTTTTTCTATTTTAATGATAAAAAATAAAAAGTGGCATATGTGTATGATTAGCGGAAGTGTTTAAAAGTGCATTTCGTAATAGGAACAAATAAAAAATCAAAAAAATGTAAGGGTGATTTCAATTTCTATTATTCTTCAATGTATCTTACTAGCGTTCATATTTTTGTACGTTATCAGGTTGAGAAAATGTATACAAACAAAAATAGAGGTGAAACAAGTTAGTACTTATCAATAAAAATTAATCTAGGATGAGAAAGATAATCTAGGATGGGAAAGATAGTACTACTAGAACAAATAAAGAATAAAATTGCAAGACATTGATAGAGTTTAATAAGCAATGAAAGGAGAGAATATACCTTGCAGTTGGGGGAAAGAAATCCTAAAATGAAAGTTTATATCATTAGAAGATAAAATAAGTGTTTTATATGGTTCATAAATAACTAAGAAAAAATCTTTTGAATATCTTTGATGAATAAATAATTAAAATATATTTTTAGTAGGCTAAGTGTCAATGGCATACAATGAGAAGATTTGATAGAGTAGTTCATGAGATGGCATTAATCATCAAATCTATCTCAAATAAATCATGGATAGGCTACCAATGGAAACATTGCAATGCCAAATAAAATGCTCCATGGAACCCAAATGATAAATTTAGCAAGAACAATGTAGCGATGATATATAAACAAAATCTCACCAGGACTCTTGGAATAAGAGAAAAAACAAAAGTCCAAGTTAATTGTGATAAATAGTCAATAAAATAATGTCAATTCCCCACCACGGGTGAAAACTCTTGCTCCTCCGCATGAGATCATGCAGCATCCCCTTTCGTTGAGCCACCTCACTAGACATGCGGCCTCATACAATTAGAGGTTAACGAGGTTAAACTCCTGCCTAAAGTGAGCTTTCTCATCAATTGTGGTTATGTATGTCCCTCTGCATATCATTATGGAAAATAATTATACCTTTGGAATCCCCCATCGTCACATGCTTAATCCCATTATTTTTTGACTCTATAACTTGACTATAACCATGCCTCGTCCCTCTGCCACCTTTTCCCTGTGTCTAGCTATGAGCCATGTCATTTTTCCTTTCAATGTTCATGCACTCCCCGGTTGGTCTTTCTATGGGTGTCTATTGGCTATCGAGGCCATGGAGGATGGTTATGACCGTTCATCTCGTGCAAATCTCCCTCACTCCAACAAAATTCTCCTCGTTACTCTAAGGATCGAACCACCCGACATATGCCATTCTCTGCTTCCATCTCACCTTAAGATGCTCATGCCTCATTACAATTCACAGTTTTCCTGAGAGCCCAAGTGTCCCTAAAAGTTGAGCATGTCATTGTAGTATCTAATGCCATGCACTCCAGCCATTCAAGAATTCACAATTTGTAGAGGCACCTCATCAATTTAAATGAAAACTCTCATTGCTTGAATTCCAGGCACTTATTCACTCAAGAATTCACAATTTGTAGAGGCACCTCATCAATTTAAATGAAAACTCTCATCGTTTGAATTCTAGGCACTTATTAACTCAATTCCCATCGAGTTAGGGATTCAATGCTAAGATGGCCATCAAGTATGAGCAGTCAGTCTTTGAGGCTCCCCATCAATACACCAGTGGCTTCATCACTTATTGGGGCTCAAGGTGGCAGCAATAATTGGCGGCCATCCTTAAGTCAATTGCAGATTCCCCGAATATTTGGGAATCCGACAGACATGGGCGTCGTCAATTTTTTGACCGCGTCTATGTCCGTTGGATTCCCGAATATTCCAGGAATCTGTAATCAACTTAAACTTACCAACAATTGGACTCTTGTAATCAAGAATGGGCCACAATTCACCATAATTAGTCTCATTTCCACTCAAGTTAGCACCAGGTAAGGTAGAACTTCATGCAAAGGTCACAATTGGGTATGAAGGGTATCATAGGGCACTAGGTTGATTAGGTGCTCTCCTCATAGGGTTATCAGTCTACTAGGTGATACAAGGTCATGGCATGTTAACAGAGCACACGGTATCCTCATGATCGCCTTAAGCATGCAAAAAGAAATGTTAGCAAGGGAACAAGAACACCGTCAATCTACGTTTGAGTTCTAGTAGTCGTCAAGCTACACTTTAGGCAGAGATCGCGATTGTGCTCCACGCCATCAGTGCCCAGCACTCTATTTTTCTAGGCTTCTCGGATTATATCCATCCTGAACCAACTTGAGTTGGATTCCCTATCTCATTCAGGGTCTAAATGACAGTGTCAGATGAATGTTGTAATACTAACTCTCCCCATTTTTGTTCAAGGCCAAGCTTGTGGGCCTACTTGCAAACATATTGTTTTCATGGTACCAATAGTTTTATAATTCTTCCATGCTCAGCTAAGAAACAAATTATGTAATACCAAGGTCTGTATCTATGTCAATGGTCTAGTATTCCCTTAGGAAGACTAGTAACACAAATTTAATTCTCATGTAGTCTTTTTCTAAAGTAATAGAAGAGGAAGCTTTACACAAAGAAAAGAAAAGAGATAATCATGTCAATAATTTTCTAGCAATAATGATGACCCATTGACCTTGCTTTCTATCTCCTTTCGCAAGTAAATTTGTTCCATGATTTAGTCATGAAGCTCATTTCAAACAAATCACATATCATAAGTTACATTACATAGATTCATCAATTATCTTACTTGCTAATATATGAGCTTGATAACTACTTTCTTGAATGCAATCCTAATTTAAGTGTTAGGTTGGATTGGATATGTAATTTAATTTGTTGATATATGAGGTAACGTTTTCCAATGGGTTCCTTTCTATGTTGACTACCATGATGTGAGAGTAACCATGGTGGTTATTTTATGCTCTCTTTGCTTACATAAGGGGAATTTCTTGTTTCCATTCCCATGCATGGACATCCAACTGGTATTTACTGTAATATAAGGCACATTTTTGATCAACCTTTTCAATGGTTAGCTTTAAATCCTAAATGTTGAGATGGCTCTTACATCAGAGTGACCTTATAAACTTTTAAGGCCTAACCTTCTCGATGTTGGCACAACCTTATATACACATGAGTGGGTCGTCTAAATACCAATGCGACCTTCACAAAGCATAAGGCTAACTTAATAATGCTATGTCATGTCCAAATATGGAAACAAAAAGATCTTAAAACAAATTTTGTTTCAAAATTTGATTCTAATGCTTATCAAATGACACTATTAAATCTAAAAGATACATCAACAAACATTTTCTTCAAATTTTGTAAAGAATTTTCATGAATTCATTTAGTTTTTTTTGTGTTCCTTCTACAAATGAGTGGATTGTCTAAACTTCAAAAACATGTTAAAAAATCACTTTATTTAACTATTCTTTGAAAATGTCAAGAAAAATCAATCTTTGGATATTCAAATGAGACATTCAAAATATCAATATTAAAACATATTATTAGGAATATAAATAGTGAGATGAGTATGTGCTTGGTGTTTTCGGTTAGAAAGACTCATTAAGATATAATTGAGAAAATAAGAAACTAAAAATAGATTTTTATAGATGTGCATTAAATTTGGAAAATAAAAGCTTGTATCATAATGTGAAATGGAAAATTGTGATTTATGGGAAAAACCTATCATATGTGTAATACCCCTACTATTTTATGATGTAAATATATATACCTTGATATTAGACTAGTGAGTGAGAGGCCCACATACCTATGTATTTATGTTATATATATTTTAGAGCTAGTATGCTGAGGCATATATGCCAGTTTTGGTTATGTGGCGAGAAGGAAAAAATTGTAATATGATGTAATTGATATACATATTTATAATAATATAATATAAAGTATGTTGGATGTGAAGTCCACTCCATGGTAAATGTATGGGGTCAGGGAAGTGAGGGGCATTGAACTGTATGGTGACAAGGGGCATTATGATGGATGATAGGTGTTCGTGATAGTTGTACACCTAGGGCCAATGTGTTAGGTCCCTATAAGACTAGTGATTACCCCATTATTATTGTAGTTGTATCCCTTATTAATATTGTTGTGCCCCTATTGTCCCCATATTGTTATTACTGTGCCCCATAGAATCCCTCTATTTTTATTTTTGCGGCTTTATATTATTATTGTTAGGTCAGTCGGGTTATATTGTGACTCCCTAGACTCCTATATATAGAAAGGAGGTTTTTTCATTTGAATCATCCAAGAATTTTTCATTTATGTAATGTAAAGGAGGTTTCCCCCTCGAAGAGGCTGAATTCTAAGGCATTGATCTATCTTTTCTATATTTTTTTGAGTTGGTTTCATAACATTTGGTATCAAAGGATGGACTGTAATTTCTTGTATATATTTTTCAGAGAAAAAGGTCGAAACAATGACTTGTGGCACGTTATACAAGTTCACTCTACTGAACTAGTCTATAATATGGTCACTGTGGGAGATTTGGCATAACTCTTCCTTGGAGAATCTAATTTGGATCAGACTAGTAGCATCAGAAAGAGGACACAGAGGGCTACTGCAGGTCACAATTTCAGAATTGGGTGATTTGAAATTACGGAGATACATCCGAGGCAATATCGAGCTCCTACAAAGTGAAAAAAGGTGTGTAGATTTTTTTAAGTTTTTTCTTAAGCTTGGTTTAAAAATTCATTTTGAAGAATTCAAAGGGCATAGTAGAGCATTATTATTGGTAACTGATGCCTCGAGGAAAGAAAATGCAAAAAACTAGTAAGCAACCTGAAGGCGCTAGCATGACTCATGAAGAAGATGAAGAAATGCTACATGATATATCAAAATTACAAGACCAAGTGCAACAAATGTCACTCTCACAAAAGCTACCAGAAGCTAAGATAAATGGCATGGAATCTAAGATAAATGGCGTCGAATCTAAGATAAACGGCGTGGAAGCTAATATGAATGGCATGGAAGCTAAGATGGATGATTTGAAAATAGATTTGAAGACAAGCATGGAAGATTTGAAGATAGATTTGCGGACAGATTTGACAAAGTTTCTACAAGAAATGCTTACTAATGGTAAAAGGGTAGTAAAGGAAACTCATGATGAGAACAAAAGAAATGCTAATCATGATTTCATAGACTATAATGTTGGATCGAAGACCCACCATATTCCAAAAATTGATATGAGGAGCTTTGATGGCAAGGATCCTACAACATGGATATTACAAATGGAGCGATTTTTCGATCTCAGTAATGTGCAAAACACACAAAAGGTACATATTTCAACTTTATAGTTGGAACCAAATCAGTTTGTATGGTATCAATGGCTTTTCTCTCGTAAACAAATTATCACTTGGGTAATTTTTACGGAAGAATTGACAACACATTATGAGGATACAAAAAGCAACACTTTTTTTAGTCAATTGATAAGTCTCAAACAAAAGGGTTCAATAATGGAGCACATTGAGGAGTTCCAAAAATTGATCATAAGGGTAAAAGATATTCTAGAGGAGCATAGGATTGATGTGTTCATAGGGTCTTTAAAGGATAATATCCAACATGATGTTCGCCTTTGGGAACCTGATTCATTAGAGAAGGCATTCAGGTTAGCAAGAAAAATGAAAGCAAAATTATGGCAACCAAGAAGCATACCACTCACAACTATAAAGATGGAAGTGTTGTCCCTAGTCTTCCACAACCTCTAAGGTTGACACCACAACAATTGGAAGAAAAAAGAGCAAAAGGGCTTTGTTACAGTTGTGATAGCAAATACACTAAAGGTCATAAGTGTGCGAAGAAGAAATTATTCT
>APFE030975828.1:0-27171 GCA_000404065.3 Pinus taeda
CCAATACCATGGACTGAAAACCATCGCGTCCAAAAAACATGTGCGAAAATCATGCACAAAACCATAGGTGGGTCCGCCCAACCTAACATAGGGTCCAAAGCCAAAATTTTCCGGGGCGCTGCTCCGGACCCCATAAAGTGGGGTTACGGGTACCCCTCATACCCCCTGTTAACTATGTGGAAAGAATATAACACAACCCAATATATGCGGGCATTTTCCTTTGTAAATTGTTTATAAGGAAATATGCGTTGATAAGAGATTTATGTGTTAAAAACATATGTCACCAAAGGTTTTGTAAGGGGAAGCTTATATATGTGTGATTTCAGGTTTTGTAAAGGTTGTGAAGTGGTTTTAAGTCCCGATCTTTTGGGAGAAGATCAACGGCAGAGAAGCAATAAATTTTGGGAGAGCGTTTAGAAAAAACACCGGAACCTTCTTTTTTCTACAAGCTAGTGATATCACGAAGATTTTATACACAATCGATTCCCTTCTTTTTTCCTACGGGCTAGTCATCTCATTTGAATTAATTTGGAAAAATATCATCGAAAGAAAAATTATACATACCTGTAAGATCAATTTCTGAATGCCTTTGAAACCTGAAAAAATAGTAAGGAATAATTGAATCACACACGAACTATACCAAATTATTAGAGACAACCACAAGAGCATGGAAACAATTAAAAATCCAATCATTGAGAAAGCGTTTCTCCAATGCTGAAACCTAAAAAAATAGTACAGAATAATTCAATCAGACACGAACTATACCAAATTATCAGAGATAGCTGCGAGAGCTTGGAAACAATTAAAAACGCAATGAGATTTGCCACCTTTTTTACCAGATAGAAGTCGAGAGAAGCCAGCATTCTAGTTATCCTTCAACAATTCCAACAACGTTAAGTGCTAACAAAGAAATGCATGCATCCATGGAAGGTTTGACAATCACTGCGAAAGCGTTTCTCCAATGCTGAAACTTGGAAAAATAGTAGGGAATAATTCAATTAGACACGAACTACACCAAATTATCAGAGACAACTGCGAGAGCTTGGAAACAATTAAAAATGCAATGAGATTTGCCACCTTTTTTACGGGATAGAAGCCGAGAGAAGCTAGCATTCCAGTTATCCTTTAACAATTCCAACAACCTTAAGTGCTAACAAAGAAATGCATGCATCCACGGAGCGTTTGATTATAATATATGGAATGGGCCATACTATGAGGTTCGAACTTTTGTAATGTAACTAAAAACTGAAAACCCCTTGTGGAGGAGAATACGAATAGGCAGAATGTTTCATATTTTGACTGTACTTAACTGAATTAAGGAAATGTTTCATCGATCGATGCCTACATACCTCACTGTCGTGGTTATTGATGATTGTGAGGCACAAATGCTTCAACCATCATTCTAATGCATGAAATGTGTCCTTAATACTTGAGTTTATGACTACATCCTCATTGTTATGGTTATGGATGATTCTCTGGCATAAACCCTTCAACCATCATTGTAATGGATCAAAATGTGTCCTTATGCTTCAACCATGCATACGTTTCAGAATGCAAAGAGACCATTTTCAAAGGCACTGTCAAAGACAGGTGTTTGACACTAATTTTTTTATTTCATTTTTTTAATCCTACATATGTGGTTATCAACAAGAGGCATAATAAATTTTTAATGAGGCTTTGTAAAAAATATATTTAAGTATGGTCTAAGTATGTGTTCTAGACATGCAAGATAATTACTGTAGTGAATTTCATTCATTGATTTAGTGACGACTACAAAAATATACTAGCATCTTTGAATTCAGGCCATCCGATCAAAAAAATTAGTTAAGAAAATGATTAATTTGCCGATTTGAATAGGAGAAGGTCGTATGACATAAATATATTGAAAAAGAATATACTGGAAAAGTAAAATGATATATATAAATAATGTAAATGTTAAATTAAATACTATATATAAATTTGAATCATACGAAATCTATATATTTATATATTTCAATCATACGAAATCTATATATATAGATATATAGTAACATTACAATTTACATGTAACAAATCCTCTCAGGATTTCGTTTCATCACTGCCTTACGCCACATGGTCTCCATGTCATCGTATGGGTCCACGTTAACTCACGTAGTTAGGTTTATGTTTCATCCAAATATGAGTGGTTTGTCACATGCCCACAGCTCATGGTCTTCATAGTAACGACATAACATTTGCGTTAATAAACTGTTTCAAATTTAGCAAAGAATGATTGGGTGAGAAGGTTTTTTGCCAAATTTATGGCCAGCTTGTTGACGTGTTCCTTTTCATGGTTGCCGGTGCAATTCATAAGGAGTCGGAAAAAACTGTAGATACAAGGAATGCCATTAAATGATCCACCTGTCGAAAGAATTTGCATCGGCAAAATTCTATTTCACCTAGAAGTCATTCTCCTGTGCTCGATCCAGAACACGACAATGCTTAAATGACCTGAAAACCTGTGTGTTGCCACGACATTGTGATAAATGAGCAAATCCTGCAGATGTCTTATGCATAGGAACGTAATGGGGATCTCATCTTCCATGTGGCAATTGATGAATCGACTTAATAACATACAGATTTTGTTTCTCCAATTTATGAACATCTCATATCATAGCGTCTGTTTTGATAAGTTTTGAAAATGATTGTGTCATTTTACAACGGTTGTTTAAAAGTTTAGGATAAATATTAGAAATTTAGACCTAATATTCATTTGAAATTTGTGATTACAAATATATGAATTTCAATACAGCACTGAGATAAAAGATCATTATATTATATCTCCAAAAGATTATCACCGTTAATTTACTAAAATATCTAACATTAATACAATAGTATCACCTTTAATTACTAAAATATCCATTAATAACCAAATTTCTAATCGAATTGTGAAATTGCTCCACTAAAATATAAATATTGTAAATAATAGTATTCGAACTCTTTTCTCATACCAGCTATCTGGTGACACCAACATAGACATTTTCTAACTAATATAGTTCTCACGTTGTTACAGAAGACGAATTGTTACAGGCAGCACAGACTTCTCGCTTTAATCACGTCTAAGACAAATAAGACAATAATATATTCCAACATGAACATACCTATTTTCTCCTTCATCAAGAAGACGACTATGCTTTGTTGAGCCGCACGATGACCATGCTAAGATTACTGGATTTATTTCCTAGCGTTTATTAGACTGGGGATGTCTACGGAGGCACTGAGGTAGTAGAGTAGGTGCGGACTACTGGATTTATTCTCCACGGAGGCGGCATAGTAAGTGCCGACGGCCGAGGAGAAGCCATTAAAATTAGTTCCGATGGCAGCAGCGTAGGCGCCCATCTTGGGAAAAACAAGCCAGTCACCCACCACCAGCTCCGGCAACAAATAATCCGTCACTACGACATCGGAGGCGTCGCATGTGGGTCCAAACACAGTAGATGGATACTAGGCAGCCCGTTGCAGGAAGTATTTGAGCGGCGGGATTTGCAGGCCAAAGGCAGCGCAGTGATGACAGTTTTGTCGTGTAGAACACAACTCAGGGAGCCATGGATGCCGTCGTTAATCCAATACTCCCTCACTTCTCCTCTTACCCTTTTGCCGATTACACTGGCGGCCAGCGAAGAGCAGGTCTCGGCAAAATATCGACGTGGTTCACTCATTACGAAAATCACTGTTTCGTCGGGGAAGTATGTTTTCAACGTCGTTTGGACAGTACCCGCGGCCTCTGAAAAGAGCTGACCCGCCGTGAAACCTCCGCCGATGTTAAGAATACCAAGTATGGGCAACCCGAATCGAGAAGCCAAATCAAAAACACCTCGAACGGCCGCGGTCACGCTGGGGTAGACGCTGGATCACGAGACTTCACTTCCGACGTGAAACGAGATGCCCCGCACGGAAGGCCAGACCTCTGTGCCGCCTGCAGCAACGGGTCGAATTCCTCAGGCAGGGCTCCATACTTGCGACCTAACGGGATCCGCGTCCTTATTCGGTATCTTAAATATAGATGAATTAATCTTAAAGAACAACACAAAACAAAGAAAACAACCACCTAACCTTACAACAACAACAACAAAGCACCGTAAAATGAACTCAATTTTTTTAAAATAAAAACGTGTATATATAGATATATATATTATCATTACGTTAAAAATACTTATGTTATACAATCTTATATATATATTTTTAAACTTGTTATGATCCTAGTTAGAAATTTAACAGTTTATTTAATCATTAAATTTGAAACACTTCACATAATCAAATTAAGCATAATGGTTTTGATGGGAATGGAATACAATAAGCAAATTTAAATTATTTTCAAATTACCAAATAAATTGAAGAGAGGATAGAAAACATGGCGTAGTTGACAATTCCCAAGGAAGTTATGTTGTTCCGTGCTTATTCCTTCCTTCAAACATGTATCGGAGATAACAAAGACCTTGAATGGCCTAACAAGTCCCTCACTTTGTGCAACTCTATGTAAAAAATTATGTTTGTTTTGAAAGTTTTTCATTGTGCCGAAATTATCATAGTTAGAGGGCTAATGGAGAAAAATTAATAGAGTAGCAAGATGGATTAGCTACAATGCATTCTAAACTTATGAGGGGAGATTGGGATCGAGATAGAATGATGTGTTTTTGTTAAAAAATTGACGATGGACAAGTATCTTTTATGGGGATGGGGTAGGAAGAGGGAGCGTCAAGGGCTAGTTGGTGTAGTGCGAGTTACTAGTGGGTGCAACGAGAGTTATTAAGTCTTGAGGTGGGGTGAAGAGAACAATAGCAAGTAGATTGATTGATTGATTTGGTGAGGTACGCAGGCAGTGTGTGATGGGGAGATGAAGGACAACTTGGATGTTGTTGGTAGCACTGCTCGTATGGTTTGAGTCCATGGGCATGTAAGTATGTTTTTCATTCAATCTTCCCTTTGGTAACAATAAATAAATGGGATATGGAATCCATCCATTCCCAAAGATGAGAGCCAAAACCCTGTTATCCTGGTCAAAATTCTCTAGAATGAACAAATGGAAATCTCTTACATTCATTTTTTGAAGTTTTGATGAAGAAGGGAATTAATTCACCTCCGTTGTCATGAGCAAGTTTCATTTTGTCTCATTTCATGAGACCTATGAGGACGTTGTGTATATATTATGAGGAAATTGTGTATATCTTCAGACAATGGGAAAATAAAATGTCTAATTATTAATTAATATGTTTTGTGTTTGCAACAATCTAGGATCCAAAGGGGTGTAAATTATGAAGACATGTTTTCAATCAGCTAAATTAAGTCTATCATCCTATTGCCAAGACCTACCATGATTTGTGTTGTTTGGCTCTTGCTCTTGTACTTCCTTAAGGGGTTTAAAATTTTTAGTGCGCGAATATTTTGTATCATAGTACATTTTTACAAATCACCTCAAATAGCCTGGAGAGGGTAAACAAGGTAAATTTAGCCCTTGAAATTAGGAGCTACAACCTTCCATTCACCCTAATTTTCACGAATAGGTTTTATTTAAGTGAATCCTATGGGCCAAATACCATATTTATAAAAGAGGTATGGTAAATTAATAAAAATATAAATAAATGAGAGGTATGGTAAATAAATAAAGCATTTTTTATATTTACTCCATAAGTCACCTACCTTAAACAAATAAAAATATAAGTAAAGTGGAGGTATATTAAATAAATAAAACTTCTCTTTATACTTAAAAGGTATGGTAAATAAATAAAAATATAAATAAACTAAACCTATGGTAAATAAATAAAACCTCCTTTTATATTTAGTCCATAACCCTCGAAGGCTCAAAAAAGAGGTTTTATTTAAGTGAATCCTATGGGGCCAAATACCATATTTGTAAAAGAGGTATGGTAAATTAATAAAAATATAAATAAACGAGAGGTATGGTAAACAATTAAAACATTTTTTTATATTTACTCGATAAGTCACCTTATATTTACGAACACTCAAAAAATGCATTATATTTAGGGGAAACCTATTGGCAAAATACCATGGGACAAATACCATGGGCTAGATTATTATTAATACCATGCAAAAAAACATTATTAACCCTGATATTAGTATTAATAAAAATAAAAATGGCACATGGTATTGACCCATAGTATTCACCAAAATGGAACATGGTATTAACCCATGGTATTCACGTGGAATGTAGCCTATTTAAATCGAGGAATTAAACCAGCATAGATCCATCTTTATTCTCGATCTACTAACCCCGGAGAGGTATCAAATATTCTGATATGCAAACTAGCATAGAGTGAAAAATATCTGATCCCTCTGAGGGCTTCGTGGATCAAGAGTAAAAATGGATGTTGTAATTTAATGTATATTAAACATTTTAGCTTGGTTAAAATAAGAAATAAAATAAAAATCAACTATTAATTTTTATAAATTACTAATAGTAATTTTTAAGCTCTAGGCTTATGATAACTCATGGTATTGACCCATGGTAATACCTTGCTATTCATGTGAACATATACTATTTAAAGGGGAAATTCCATCATCTTAGATCATCTTAATTCTGGGTCTACCAAGTGCTCAGAGGGATAAATAGATTTCATCCCCCTAAGAGTGGTAGATGTGGAGTTAAGATGGATATAGGTTGGTTTTTATGATAATGAAGATATTAAATAGACTTAGGAAATTATATCGTAAAAACATTTTAAGATGAATGGTTAAAGAATAGATATTGGACAAGTATATTTGTATGCTTCTGTTTTAAACTGAAACAATTTTAGGGCTAAAAGGAATGGATTGATTGCACTAGTCATCCTTCTATAACTTTCCAACATAGGCTGGACTAAACAAATTGTAATTTGGGTAATTTTTCTAACTGCAAACAGGAACATACTTGTGTATTGGCAGGGCAGTTACAAGGTCCCTAGAAGTGATGAATTTGAATTTTCTTGGTTTTATATGTAGTATTAGGTTTTTCCTCATGCTTTCTGTGAATGACACGAGTGAATTTTATCCTACATCCACTAGGTTATTGAGTAATTTTGATTTCAAAGGATATTTTAAAGAAATGCAATGATTTCATTTGTGTATTCAATAAACACAATATTCTAATGGAATTTTGCATTTGCGGTTTACCTATATAGATTCCATGAAGAAGTATTAGTAGTCTGACATCAATTGTCCTCAAGCAAAGGCTTTCGTTTTATTCTTTTCTGGAAGCAAATACTTTCTTCCAACGTTTTTGAGTTACCATCAAAAATTTGAAAGTCCTAGTAGTATTCAATTATGGGTTCAAGAGAGACATAGTATTCAAATATGGGTTAAAGAGATCCACACTGAATGATCTATTGGCCTTATATTCACTTAGTTTAAGACTATTCACTTGGAGAGGCTACATGTGCCCCCACTTCAAGAGCATAGTAAAGTCATGCAGAACTTAGAGAAGCTATCTTTAAGCTTTTAGTGATGATTTGAAAAATGTTTGGGTTCAATAACACCCAGTCAAGCATTAAGCTTCCAATAATGCTAGATTTTAACCTGGAGCAGTTTTGTGATTTGGAGGAGATGCCCCCTCATATTTGTGACACAACTTCGGTTGTGAATTGGACTATTACTAACTGTCATTTCCTTTGAAAGTTACTGAATGACTTAGGGAACCTCAACTCTTTAAGAATGTTAAGGAAGGAAAAAAAGTACATTATGCTAAGTTCTCTTATGCTTTTCAAGTTTTTCTTGGATATCGACAACATTTCAAGTAGGAAAGTACATTCTGTTAATGAAAAATTGTCTTGATAGAAAGACCCAATTTCAAATTCTAATGCTTTCAAAAAACATTGTATAAATGTAATGTTTGTAAAAGGAAAGCATATTTTTTCAATTTAAGTATCATGATCCCATATTCCAACTTATTTTTCGGTAACCCATTAGGCTTTGTAGCTTTGAATAAATCCATGTCTTTTTGATAAGATCCTCTTCCAAATTAGAACGCAGTTTCCTTTTGGCAATAACCACATACAATGTCTTGATTTTGTTATTGAGAAAATAGAGGTTGTGAAACAAGCCTGTGCCATACAAGGACTTGATTCATTGATTATGTATCAATTATGGCTCTCGATGTAACAATGTCTTGATTTTGTTGCTTTAAAATAGAGGTTATGCTTTACTATTTCACATAATTTCCTACAATCTTTCCATAAGTATTGATTTGCAATCTCGGTCACTGAGGGATGATAGTAATGACAAAGGTAATATTCCATGGTTTGAAGTTCGCCTCTTACTAAATATTTAAATATATCACCACAATTTAACTGTTAGTTAAAAGAATTGTATTTGATTTGTAAACAATTCATTGCTTGATTTATAGATTTTGATTTTTTCCCTTTTTTATTTTTTTCTTAGATTTGTTATGAGATATCTTCCAAGATTTGGGTTCCCTAGTTTCCCCACCATAGCTACGAGGTTCAGATGCTATCATTAAATATTCTCGGAACGTTACAACTTTTCTAGTAAGTGTGCTTTTAAACATTTTTGTTGCTTTTCCGTGGTGTTAATGCAAATAAGCACTGCGACTAGTGCCATTATTTAGATTAAGTGCCGAAATCTAGGTGGTCTTGTAATGATTGAGTGATTGTTTTCTAGCTACTAAGGCCATATGCATTTTTATCTCTTATGTTGTCCGGAGATATTCAAATTCAAAATAAGAATTGAGGTCTCGTTTCCATTGTAGATTGCAGTCAGTTTCTTGAACATAATATATAGTAGATTATCTTTTACTAATCAGCTGTGGATGTGATCCCTCGTAGGAAGGAAATTCAAAGTGACTTTGATTTCACAGTGATTTGTCAAAACATCCACATAGGAAAGGAGATTCAAAGTGACACTGATTTCACACACAATAAAGGAGATTCAAAGTGACATTGATTTCACACTGATTTGTCAAAATGGAGGCAAGAGAAAAGGAAACTTTGTATTGAACAATGCTCTTAATTTCATATGTACATGGACAGACATATTAATAGAAAATATTGAAGGGTTGCCTAAGTAATATTTTCCATTCCACTACATTCTTTACATCTTGTAAATAAATAATTCGGAACAATTGATTACACTACTTGCTATTCTTTATTAATCAATGGCTAAGATTTTGATATTGAACTGCCTAGGATTTTTCTTCCTTCTGTGAAATTATGTGTTCTATAATGCTTCTTTTCCATTCACTATGCATAGCATATAAAGTGTGTCTAATGGAGTAGGAAGATTGGAAATTCTTGTGATCCTTGAACTATGTTACAAGGCAGAAACCCAACGGGGCAGGGTAGGTGCATCCCCACAAAGGGGTCACAAACACCAATGTTGGTATTGGCTAGTGCCTTGAGCTAGAAAATTTCCTTTACCCTTGTTATAACAGTGAATCTGGAGAGGACTGTAATATTATTTTTATAAGATTTATATCAGTTAAGATTGATGAATAAAATTCATGAGACATGAGCTAGGATATCCTTGCAAGGTGGTTGTTGATTATTGGAAGCTATGATGGCCATTATGTCAGGCCAGGTGGTCGCACTCCCTTGATCGTGAGCACGATTGTGATCAAGATGGAAGACTTCATAGTCTAGATTGATTGTTTAGCAGTGAGACTTAGTGGGCTCATATACAAAATCTTCTATTTCACTAATCCTTTTCATAGATTTGTAAGATTCAATTTCCAAAGGTTTTAATTACACTATAGCGTTGAGTTCTAAAGAGTTGTGATTCATAGTGTTAAGTATAGCAGCTATGATACTTGAATGAAGACAAGCATAGTAGAGGTATCAGACTCTTTTATAAGCTTACTTGCATATTATAAGGGACTTGGTTGGCTTTTTTATAATTTTATAAACAAGTTCCATTTCGTGGAAATGTGAAAAAAAAAACAGTGATATTACCACCATGTGGCTCTTGTCATATATGGTTTTATACTTTTTCAAAAAATTCTCTAAGAATTCACAATGCTAAGATTCACTAGGACTTTACAAAGTTTTATTATGTAGTGAAAGGCTCACCAAGTTCTTACAAGATTTTATAATTGAGTAAAATATTGGCCATGCCTGGTGAGAGATTCGCCACAAAAATTATATATACATATTATATTATTGATAAAATCGCCTTCCATTTTTCCTATATACCATGGAGATTCGCCCATTTATTATACATATAAATTTAAGGGGGGTTCTTAAAATTTTCCCTGCCTATGAAGTGATTTTTAACTAAGTGGCTAGAGATTTTTAAGCACTTATTTTCTCTGTAAAAGCAGTTGGTCTCTTCCTTTGAAGAAGATTGATGAAACTATCAATTCACACTTTTACAGGATTCTTTGACTTGGTTTCCTCCCATGTGTTTAGAATAAATTAGCTACAAAGCATAAGAATAATGGAATTTCAAAATTTTGTTGTTTCCTTAGTTTGTTGTCATTAAATGATAGGTTGTATTTTCGTGTCCTTCGTGAGCTTAGTGTTTCATAATTTTGTACTTATTGTCAAATTGCCAACATAGTTTGTTGTATTGGAAAGTTCATTAGTTAGTTGTGCATTGATTTTCATCTTTAGATTTTACGTCAAGTCCCACTTAACTCTTGTACTGAGATTTTGGTTAATCAATATCCATCCAACAAGCATGCACCCTGGGTCTAGTAACTTGGCACCAGTGTCATAATGTACATACAAAAGATTATTGTATTATTTGACTGAGAAGGAACCTTTGTGGAGCCCATGAATACATTGTGCCTTTCAGAAACTTCATGCTCAAGATGCTTTATGAAATCAAATCACAACCATTCAAAAATATTAGGTTTTAGTGACATCATAACTTCCCACTGAGTCTCATCATAAGCGATTGGGCATGGAAGGTTGAGCCAATCCACTCCGCCTTTGTCCTTCATGGCACCATCTTGAGTTTGTACTAGAGGAGGTGCACCAAATGGGTGTAGGGAAGAGGGAGGAGGGGTGTCAACATGGCTTACTGAAGTATTTGGTTCTTCATGAAAACAATCCCATACTACCAATGTAACTATATTATTTTCTTTTATTAACCAAATGAATACCAAAACGCCATATCAACCTTCTATAGTTGCAAAATCAACAACTACAATGTTGGTTTATAGGAGGAAACACAGAAGTAGACAATAAACTAATTCATTTCCTGGTTCTGAGAGATTCAAACCCTATACCAAGCGAAGGGGCAAGTGACAAAGTAATGGCTCATGAAAAAAAATAAAAAATTACATCTGATAGTTTTTAACTTAATGGAGGACAACAAAAATGGGACGCTGGGATTGTTCAGGATGAACAATGTTTGCTTGGCCAACTCTATAGAGGGAACACCTTCAGTGTAATTAATGATGATGGTGGTGGTTTGCAGATTCATCCAATGATGCAAAATTTCATTTATATGCTAAAAAACATACAAGTGTGCAATTTTGGATTTGCACATTATTTACAATGATTTCTTTAACTCTCTATTTCTATTTTCTAAACAAACTTGAATAACGGGGTTAAAAAAGTCATATAAATCAAAAAGAACATAATACCTTTAAATATTAAATGTGGGAGGACATTCTTCAACCAACCCTAGATTTTAAAAAATGAGGTGTATATTAAACAAAAAAAAAATGACTTTTTATTTAACTATATATTTCTATTTTCAAAACATTTTTAAATAACTAAATTGAAAAAATTATATAAATCAATATAATATCTTTAAATATCAAATGTAGGAGTCAATTTTTTTTATCACCAACCAATTTAAAAAAGTTAAGTAAATACTAACACATCCTCATTAATAAATATAATTTATATGCACTAATAAACTTATATCAAACACATGCACAACCACATTGTAAAAATTAAACTCTTCAACTTAATATTAATATTAATATAAATATGAAAATCTTTAGGTCGAAGAAATAAGCATTTTTATCTGAGTTTAATCTTCCTATTAGACTTCTTGTTTCGATTATGAATATTCTTTATTACCCTACCAGAATTAAATCATTTAGCATTTAATACTTTCATTTCCAATCCTAATCATTTAGCATTTAATACTTTCATTTCCAATCCTAAATATAAAATTATTGAAAAAATTAAAATAATTCAAACAAGGAATTGAAATGAAACCTGTCAATATTCATATAGGGAAAGAAGACATGTGGGAAAATACAAACCTCTAAAATGAATAACTTCGTTGAAGTTGAAAATGGATACCACGCTTCAAATTCTAAGGAATTGATGTGTGTTACCGGCAATCAAAGTTTCTTGGGTATCTACTCTAGTGGGGTTACTCAATCTGTTTTGTAGTTATGATAACAACACCTCTAATCGAATATGGTGCTTGGATGGGACAAATACAAGTTGTCGTTTTTAAGGGTTGTTCAGAAATAATTTATGGTGCGTGTATGGGATAAACTAAGATTGAAATGAATAAAAGAGGAGTGCCACAGGTGGACGGAGGGAAGCATGAAACGATAGAGTAAGAGGAAAGGTGACAAAATTAGAAATCTTGCAACCCTACTTTATTATGGCTAATTACATTATAAATATACAAGCAGAAGATAATGGAAACTATTGAGGGGATCCAATTGGTTGTAATCGTAAGAAATTGTAAAGTTAAGATCAATGAAGGAAGAGGATGATATGGGCCAAGGTATAAATTAAAAAATGGTTTGCAAGCTTTTAATCTCAATCCATTGGATTACGTAGAATATTTTTACATTACTACAACATGTGATATTTTAAAGAATCAAAATTTAATTAAATATGAGTGTTTCATTAAAAAAATTAATTCTGCAATTAATTATTAAATTAAATATAATATAATATATATTAAAGCTTATAATTTATAGTTTATTTAATTAATATATATAGTCACATTAGTTATATGTATATATAGGTTAATATGATATGCTTAAATGTTGATATATTCAGGATAATTGTATGAAAATTCAATTAAATATTAGTTTATATTATCTTAATTTCACTTTTACCAAGTATTTAAAAAATTGTATTTTTCAAGATACAATTTTTTTTAAGTGTAAAACTTGAGAAAAAATGTGCAAATTGAAAAATTTAATTCCTTGTAGATCTTGAGTTGATGGATTTATAGTTCTTATTAATAATATTATTTATATTGATGTAAATTTATATCTATTTTTAGTTTTTCTAGAGGCGCATTCTACAACAGAGTATGAGGGTGATATGTGATTTCGTGCTCAATATGGAGCGGACACATGAATAAAAAATTTATATAATCTAAATATAAAACAATATCGACTATAATAAAAACATACATGAATATAAATATTTGGCGAGTTTTAAATAAAACCATATAGAAATGAATATACATATTTTAACCATATTTTATGAACGATTTGAGGTGTGCAAATATTTTTTCGAGTTTTGCACTCTAAAAAGTTTTACATATGCATAGATTTGATCCCTCTCCACGCTTGGTAGATCTGTGATTAAAACTGATCTATACTAGTTTTATTAAAACCATGATAACATATATAGTTACATATATATGTGTTTGGAATTTTTCACTTACATGTTTTATAGTTTCTTACTAGAGGCTTCTCTGAGTAAAGTTATTTTGAAATACGTCTCTCATATCCATAGTATCAAGGTTATTTTAACCTTATTTTAACTATTGATGGTGGTTCATAATCATAATGAATAGATAAAGAAAATATTATCCAACCAGAGGAATAAATAGGGAGGGATCCACATCACTAAATATTACATGTTAAAAATGTTGGATCACCTCAACAACAATAGAAGCTATAAAAATCTTAATAAAAATATGCTTAAAAAAATTTCTAAATAGGTTTATAGCCCTATCTTATGTGATAGTGCATGTTGCATTACCAGTAAAAAACTTTTTGAGAGAAACACACTCACTCCGCAATACAATTGGTGAGCCTACTTATCTCCTTGCTAAGTATTTATCCCATAAGTTTAAACCTCTTGTTGATAATTCTGACTCCTTCCCCTAGGGCTTTTCATCTTTCATTAATGAAATTAAAGGTTTTAAACTTGAACCTAATGATATTTGAGTTAGTTTCGATGTTGTCTCTTTTTTTTACTAAGATCCTCTAAATGAGACTATTGATATTATTAATAACAATACTTACCACAATAGTTCAAAGTTAGTTGACACTTGCTTAAAATCCACTTTCTTCACTTTCAAGATCAAATTTACACCCATGTGGATTTTCCATAAGCTCCGCTCTCTCTTGCTGTGGAAAATATTTTGATGGAAGAATTTAAAACTAAATCCTTTGCTTCTTCCCCATTCTTCCCTAATTGGCCTAAGAGATACATTGGCGATACCTTTTTCGAATAGATGTGTGGTCATTACAAGCTTGAAACATTTAAATAGCACTTTAGTGGGCCTCGGTCGATGTCTTTTATCAACAGCCAAAATACCCATGATCTCTAATTTAGTGAAAACAAGTCAAATGGCCCCGTGGTCATGACAATCTTGAAATATTTAAACAACACTTTTGGTGGACCTAGGTCAATGTCTTTTATCAACAGCCAAAATGCTCGTGATCTTTAATTTAGTTCATTGTTTTCACTCCAGTGAAAGAAGTAGTCATGGATATGGATAGGAGTTAAGAAAGAAAATATAACACTATATTATAAATATAATTAATATAATTATATTTATTTATAGTTATATAAATTGAATGGTTGATAAAGTTTAGATATTAATTGATGATAAAAATAAAAATAAAATATTTTATGTTGTGAAAATTAAAAGAAATATAAAAATTAATTAAATTCTAATTTTATTTTGAAGTGTTATTATGTCTATTATTTGCTTTTCTATATATATATATAGTAAGCTTGGTTAGGACTACATTTTTATCATGTTTAATTTCTTACTTTAATTGATGGATAACATAAGATTTGAATCTAAAATTTCTGGTTTGGTGAGACTTCATTTTTGTAACCATTGCCAATTAAACTACTTGAAACAAACTATTAATTATATATTAAAATAAAAAAATTATAATATTTATTAGAATTAAAACATATATATTTAATCGGTGCTTCTGGCCATTCCAGTCTACTGGGCAGCATTAACATGGGTTGCTAAGGGTATCCTGGAGAAAATTAGAAGAATTTGTAGCAGATTTTTGTGGGATGGTACAAAGGAGAGTCCGGTGATCCCATGGGTGGCCTGGGATAAAGTGGCAAGGCCAAAGGACTGGGGAGGATGGGGGATAAAAAGTCTTCCTGACTTCAATCTCTCTTTGGCAGCCAAATCAGGATGGAGACTTATAACGATGGAAAATTTATGGACTAGAGTGCTGAAAAGAAAATATATAGACCCAGCTCCTTTGGAAGATTGGGATAAGAAACCCGATAAAGAATAAGAAGAATGTCTCAACGATATGGAAGGCAACGGTGGAATCCTTTAAGGTGATCGAACAAGGATTGGCATGGAAGATTGGGAATGGCAGGAATTTGAAGATAGGGAAGGACCCTTGGATAGGATGTAATGAAAATTATGCTTTATCACCTGGTTTAATCAGACACTTAGAAGGCAAGGGCATATTTTCCTTAGATCAGGTGGAAAAGGCGGGTCACTCAACTATGTGGGGACAAGCATGGAAAGATGGGGAAGACCTAGAGCTGGATCATAGGTGGTGGAATGAATGGAATTCATACATCCAAGAACTCACCCGTTCAAATGTCAGGCTAAAAGACAGACCAGATTTGCTGATATGGGCGCACGGAGAAACTGGAGAGTACTCTCCAAAAGATGGATACAATTTTATTCTGTCTAGGAAGGGATGGGGAGATCCCGAATGGTGGTCGAAGCATCTTTGGGAGCTCAAATGTCAGGCCAAGGCTAGACTTTTTTTCTGGTGTCTATTAAAAAGAAAAATTCCAACTTGGGACATTCTTCAGTCTAGATTTATGCACGGTCCTGGGAGATGTGCAATATGTAAATCTGAAGCGGAATCCATCAACCACCTTTTTCTAAATTGCCCTGAAACAAAAAAAGATATGGGGGGAGGTAGAGAAAATGATGAACAAAAGGTTTGAATGGGGTAATGGGAACCTAGATGAGGCTTGGGCAAAATGGTGGCATCAATACCCTGATGGGAACATGAGGAATCTTCCGCTCATTATCTGTTGGGGTGTTTGGCTTGCTAGAAACGGGTGTATTTTTCAAGACAAGGGAACTCCGGTCACTGCCACTGCTATTCAATGTGTATCTATTTATTCGTCTATCCCTGAACCAAAGCAGGAAAGAACCCAAACTCATAATAAGACTGTGCATATTAAAGAGGGCATCCCCTGGGCTTTCTTTGACGGAGCCTCTCAAAACAATCGTGCAGGACCTGGTATTGTCATCCATATTAACGCAAATCATATTCTCAAAGCCTCAGTTGGACTGGGGACATGAACAAACAATTTCGCTTAGATGTCAGCCCTAAGACTTCTTCCCTGCTGGCTTATTCAAAGAAACACCCTCACAATTCAGGTTTTTGGAGACTCTCTCAATGTTATAAACTGGGTCAATGGGAAAAGCACTTGCAAAAATCAAATACTGAAACCTTTGCTGGAAGAACTGCAGGTACTAATAACATCTTTTAACAGCTTTTCTTTATGTCATATCTACAGGGACAGCAATGATTCTGTAGACAAGCTTTCGAAGGAAGGTTTGCAACAAAATCTGGGAGTCTGGAAGATAGTTGAAGAATGTCAGGGACAGTTCCATACATCAAATCAGCCGCCACATGCATAACAACAGTGCCTTGTTTTATACTTCTTTTTACTTTCGGTTACAGCATTACACAGACTTTTCTTCCGGTATCTATAATTTTGGGATGACTGTTTTCTCGTGGACGTAATGATCTCATCCTGTTATATGGGTTGTTTTCCTCTTATTCTATCGAGGAGACCCACTTTACGATGGTTTGTGGATGGCCTCTTGTTGGAGAGGATGTTTTTTGCTCATGGCTGTTCAGTGTTAAAACAATTGTTATAATTCGTTTTTTTGTAGCTGTCTTATGCTTTTGTCAGATGATCAAAATGACAGAAAGGATGTCTCTTTTTTGATTGCATGGACAGTCAATTAGTAACATCAGAAATGCTCATAACATATGCAATGTAACTTTTTATTTCCTTAATAAAAAGTTCGCTTTTTCTTCGGAAAAAAAAAAAAAAAAAAAAAAAAAAAAAAAAAAAACAAAAAAAACAAAAAACAAACATATATATTTAATTAAATATTTTGAAAATTTAAAATTATATATTTTATATTTGAAATACAAATTTATATTTATATTTTAAATATAACTCTCACATATAACAAAATAATTATATAAACTAAAAAATATAAAATATAAAAAAATAAATTTAAAAGTTAAAAATTATAAAATGCAGTAATATTTCATTTGAATCACAATATAAAAAAAATAAATTAAAAAATTAAAAAATATAAAATCTAAAATCCTGTAATATTTCCTACTATCAAATATAAAAAATAAATTTAACAGTTAAAAATGATAAAATGCACTAATATTTCCTTTGAATTAAGTATGATAAGACAAATTTCATAAAGGCTGTTCCCTGCCTTCCTTGTTTATAATTTGCTATGAAATAAATTTTGATATTATATTACTGTACGGAGTCAAATCTATCACCCCCGATCCATTGTGTGTGGCCCATGGTAGTTGAGATATGAATGGGTAGCTAATGCAGCGATAAGACGTTATATCTTAAACAACGTGAATGTTTTACCAAGGTAAGGAAATTGATTTATATATAGAAGTTACGTTCATTCCTTTACTATTATTCACTTTTAATAAAATATCATGCCCCTATCTGGGCTTAAGGGAAGGGTTGGGGAAATTACAGACATAAAGCTCCACCATGATTAAATATTGAGAGGTATTGGTATAAGTTATAAATATATTATTGATAGCAATTTATATTAGATGGATAAGTGACATTTTTTTAGTAATATATGGATCAGGAATTAGTTAAAAGTAAAGATTTATGAAATTCTTATAATTATGAAGTTTTGTTTAATTGATTTTTTTCATGGTAATTATTATAATGTAATGGTGTTATATATGTCTTTTTAAATGAACATAATGTCATCCAATATGTAAAATTAATTAACTATAATTTTTTATTAATATAAAAAAAAATTATAATTTATAAAAATGTTATATTTTTTTTCTTCTGTAATTATAGGAATTTGTAATTGGTTCGAGTTCATATCGGGTTAAATTTAATCACTACCATTATACCTCTGAGGTTCCATCACCCCAATCCATTATGTGTGGCACATAATAGTTGAGATATAAATAAAAGAGTTAATACATACCAATAAAATATTACCTTTTAAACAATATGAATGTTTTACCCCATACATATATATAAGCCTTTTAAGTTATAAATATATTATTGAGGATATCTTATATTTGATGGATGAGGGACTTTTTGGTAATATTTATAACTACTTGAGAGAAAATATTTCTAATACTTATAATATATATATTTTTTTGAAAGTGAGTTTTATATTTTTAAGAGAAAATGTTTATAATTTATATAATTTTTGGAAAGTAGGTGGGGAAGTTATATTTAATTGATTTTTTTGCATGTTAATTATTATGATGTAATGGTGTTATGTTTATCACAATAATTACTATGGATATTTTTGAGATGAGAATAACATTATTGCATGGAAGTAATTACTATGCAATATGAAAATTCAATTAAACACAACTTTCCTATATATATAAAGATAGTAATATTTATTTATTTTATAATGAGACGAATTCAGTACTCGGTTCATTTCATACTTGTATGACAAGAGGTAGATTCCAATCACCACCACTATACTTTTTGGGTTTATGAATTTCCTCCTCTCCATAGACCAGGTTAGGGATTTGAACCTTGGATCTCTTAGTTTACACAATACTGCATATCATGATAGTTAAGGTGAGTTACCAAATCCATTTTTCTGATCCAAATGTTTGTGGGGCACATGATATTTAGATATGAGTGAGAGAAATAATGCTAGATGTTACATCTTAAATAGTGTGAATGTTTTAACATAGGAGGGAATATATATATATATATATATATATATATATATATATATATATATTATATATATATCATTGAAGGTATTAAAAGTTCAAAGAAGATATATTCACTTTACTGTCATTCCTTTGAGCGCTTGGTAAATTGTGGACATTAAGCTCTATCATGGTCAATTACTCAGAGGTATTGGTATCAGTTATAAATGTATTGGAATGTCTTTTAAATTTGATGGATTATGGAATTTTAGTAATATATGGACCATGAATTATTTAAAAGAAAATATTTATAAAACTTATTATAAAAAAAAATGAAAGTTATGTGGGAAATGTCTATTTAATTGATATTTTTGCATGTTAATTATTGTGACGTAATTGTGTTGTTCTCATCCATGTAACAAGAAAATTCAATTAAACACAATTTTCCTATTTACATAAAAAAAGTTTATAATGTATACAATGTCATATTTTATTATTTATTTTATAACTATAGGAATTTGCAACTAGTTCAAGCTGATACTCGTGTGATAAGAGGTTGATTCCAATCACTACCACTATACCTCTGAGCCTATGAATTTTCTTCTGTTCTCCATATCACACCACTATACCTTTCTCTTTCCATATCACTATCACTATACCTATGAGCCTATGATGTTACTATTCTCCATAAACAATATTACTTCCTAGGGATTTAAACTTTAAATCTCTTACTTTACACAATAATTCATATCATGATTATTAAAATATAAATGAAAAATTTAACAAATCCATCCCTAGATCCATCGTGTGGGGAACATACTAATTAAGATGCAAATAAGTTAATATATACTAATAAAATATTACATCTAAAAAGGTGAATGAATTACCTAAAATAGGGAAATAGGTTAATGTTTTGACTAGGATATGGAAATAGATTTATATATATAGAAACATGTAAAATATTAAATTTCCAAACAAGATACATTCACTTCTTTATTCCTATTGAGTTTTAGTAAATTACCATTCCCGTATCTGAGTGTAAGGGAAGGCTAGGGAAATTGTCAACATTAAGCTCCATCATGATTAATTATTGAGAAGTATTAGTACACATTATCTATATTTTTTTTAAATGGGTAAGGAAGTTGTGTTTAATTTAGTTTTTGGCATGGTAATTATTGTGATTAATGGTGTTATGTTTATTATAATAATCGTTATGGATGTTTTTTATATGAATATAATACTAATGCATTTGGATAATTACCATCTAATATATAAAAATCAATTAAACATGATTTTTATATTTACTTCAAATAAAAATTACTATTTGAAAAGCGTATATTTTATTTTTTGTAATTAGAGAAATTCAGAATTTGGTTGAGCTTATACTGTTATGGCACAAGGCAATAATTACCACTATACTTCTATGATCTATGACGTTCCCCTTTTGTAGAGCATATTACTTACGAAGATTTTGAAACTTTGATTTCTTAGTTTACACTACACTTCATATCAAGAGAATAAAACTGCATCATAAAAACAAAAGTCATAAATTTTTACTGTTAAATAATTTCTTAGTTAAGTATCTACCTCACTTATCTAGAAATAGTATCATAAATCTTTATGGCACTTTTTAGATTAACCTAACAAATCACACAAGAAAAGGTTATTGTTGGTCCTTATTCTCATGCTTTTGTCATAAGAAAACCCCACTTTCTATAGATGATTGTTCCTCTGAAATTGCCCACACTTATCTTAATGCGATTGCCAATCGTTATTCTACAACAACTCTTACTAGAGAAAGATGTCATGTAACATATCTTTCTCCTACAACAATTCATATGGAAAAAAACCTTATGTAACATATTTTCCAAGCGTTGCTACCCCTCAAAATGTTACATTTGATTCAAAATCTAGGTTGCGTCCTCTCAGGCTAATGCTTCTAAAGATGGTTCAATAATACAAAATGACTCTCAATCCATTGCTTCGTCAGTCGTCCCTCTTCCCTCTTCTCAAACCATTACTTTCCAAGTTGGCTACTCTTCAACCCCCTGCTCTATGACCATTTCAAAAGAGTCGGACTAGGGTTTCAAAGATTTGGATGATGCTAAGAACTTTATTTCAAGTAAGAAAATACTTTCTACTTGTTAGATGTAAAATAAATACATTGTCGTTGGATCATTGCCATTGGATCAAGGATTTAAGATTAATTCGTTATCACATATAATTTTTAAAAAACATATTACAAGAATCAATAAAGTTGGAAACCTGCAGTTTCCAAATACTTTGTCTTGAAAAGAAATTCATAATATAGACTGTAGCGTAGATATTTAGAGAAAGTTGTTGGAGCAATTTACTGGAAAATCGAGGATTAATCCATTGTGACATACAATTTTTAAAAATCACACTATAAGAATAAATAAAATTAGACACTTGAAGTGCCCAAATACCTCCACTTGAAAAGAGATTCATAATATAGAATTTTAATCAAATCAATTTTACCTTTATTTTAAGAACTTTCATTTCAACTTTTTTTTGGCTCAATTTGTAAAATCTTAAAATTTAAATTTAGATGTATAATCAAAAGCATCAAAACTCAACTTTAATTCTCACCTTGTTGTGTTGGGTGTGATCGAGGGTTGTGACCAAGCTCTTATTAGATATTAAAATCCTAGCACTTCCTTTGTATTACAACCCACCGGAACCAATCCTAATATAATGGCACTTGAAATTAACACTCAGCATAGGTAGAATTGGTTGAGTTGTTCAGATAATTTCTTAACAACCAATTTTATTGTTTTTGAATTAGTTGGATCTCACAGGCACCATAAATATGTGGTGTAGCATTGTGATTTGTAGGGTGCGTAATAGAAGTTTTCCTTTGTGTGGGTAGCTATGTTTTTCTATTTGGTATCATAGACCATATGGGCTTGGGCGTTGGCCCTTCTCGGGCTGAGAGAAATAGGAGAGCATATGTATTTGTTTGAGAGTGTACTAGGTTATATTGTCTTTAGTAGTGTGTTGATTTTTTGTTTGTCCAAAATTGTCGCCATATTGGTTATGTCGAACGTCAGAACATTGAAGTACTGGAGTGTTGTGTTAAGCTTTCGGTTGAGACCATGCCATGGTGATAACTCCTTGTTTAGACATTGTGGAGTAGTCTATGTGTAAAGCTGCAACATAGTGCAAGCCAATGTTAAGGAAGTTCATGACATATCATGAAAAATGCCCTGATTGCAAGGTTCAACAACTAATAAAGATGTGAAAATGTTATCCTCTAAAGGATTTAACCCTCGTCTAATTGGTCGTGCTCTACAATTCCCTTTTGATATCTTCATTGTTTCCATTTTTCTATTTCATGATATGGGATCGATGTGGTAAATTTCGTAGAAATGACTATATTTCTTAGCTCAGTTGGAAGGGTTTGCGGGAGATTCTACAAAAATATATATAAAGATGGATCAAGCCAAGATCGACATCATTTATCAATATACTCAGTTTGTTCCTCCTGCCACAAGTTTTGGTGGAACCTTAAGAAATATCTTGACCTTGATGTGCAGTCCGATGGAACTCTTGGTGGCAAGACCAATGAGATTGGTTTAAGCTATTATGATAAGTCATTCCAACAGCCTTCACAATGTAACGATCTTACTGCCAAAGCAAATGGTAGGTCAGATAAGGAGAATGAGCTCATAAAAAAAATGGTTGAATTACATGGATGTTCTATTCTAGATGATGCCATGTTAGTGTGAGTGTGTTTTGTAGAGGGACAACGATATTAATTAGTAATATATCTTCTATAAAATTTTAGAAGTTTGTTTTGTATAATTGTAAGACTCGTGTTAAAGATCTCTTAAATGGAAAACTAAAGAATCTCCTAACATAACTACTTTTGAAGACTTTCCAAAAGAAAACTTTGAGGACTTCTTAGATTATGATAGTGATGATAAATTTAATGCAGATCCTCTCAGACTCTTTTCAGCTATCAGTGATGTATGTTGTAAGTTATATTTAGTTCAGAACTAACTAATGAACAATGTTGCATAATTTGAATTAGTTGTTCTTGGTGCTTGGAAACTCTTCAACATGTCACTAGTTTGATTGTCTTTTATATTGTTCTGGTGTTTTTGTTCTTGGCGCTTGGAAACCGCTTAACAACAACTACTGGTTACAATATGAGATCTATGTGTGTGAAACAGGTCAAGTTGTTTGATCAATTTTTGAACACATTCAGTATTCAAACCGCCTTCTTAGAAACTAATGGATAGCTAAAAGTGAAATATCTGACAGATGGTCATTGGTCCATATGATGGTTCATGACCTGAAAACTCTTATCGTAGAAGCCCTGATGAGCCGAGTTGTCAATATTGTTGATCTTAGAAAGTTCATCAATGCTGGTCAGAGGCAAGCATGTGTTAGATGGATTTCAAGTGACAACTTGAAGTAGTGGATGAAGAAAGAGTGATGTTCACAAAGATTCCAAAGTGAACATGAATGTTAATGAAGACCAGTGAGATAGAGACCAATTATATTGTTGTAATATGTAGTTTTTATACTTTAATTTGTGGATTTGTTCTCTGCATCAAATTTTTGGTATCAGAACCCAAATGCTGGCGCCGCGATCACGTGCAGGAAGCTAGTGTTTCGACGTTGGTCCGAAGGCCCGTTAACTGATCAGCGGGATTGGTTCCAAAAAAGATAGGAATTGCGCAGGGAAGGGAAGGAATGGAGACGGAGCAAGGGAGGGGAGAGATCCCCTCCTTCAAAGCATCATTAACAGGGGAAAATAGGAAGGAAAGGCAGAGTGACGGAGACCGAATCAATGAAGGAGAAACTTCAGAAGCTGGAGCGCAAAGGAGATCAGGATTCCAAAGCAAATGCCTACCAAGGACAACGAGCAGACTCAGGTTTGTAATCCCACCTAATAGACTAGAAAATTATAGAAGCCATATGAGAGATTATGCCTTGATCTGCAAGTTCATAGGATATTGGCCAGCTGAGAAGGATCTTATGAGATGGATCCATCAGAGGTGGAAACCAAAAGGACATGTGGAGGTCAAGTTGGGAGCAAAGGGGTTTTTCACTGTCATATTTTCCAATCTAGAAGATAGGGGTCGTATCTTTGAGGAAGGACCTTATTTCATGAACAACGCTGGTCTGTTCATGAGAGAATGGGTAGACTGCTACAACCCAGATAAGGAAAGGATGTTAGCTGCCCCGATATGGATAAGACTCTTTGGTCTACCATCAGAATTCTGGGAACTAGAGATTCTTAAAGGGATAGGAAATACAATAGGTTCCTTTGTTAAAGTGGCAGAAACAACAAAGAGGGGAAAATACAACACTTATGCTAGAATATGTGCTTACATGAACATCACAGAGCCTCTCCCAGATACTATTGAACTAGAATATCATGATGAGCTATGGCACCAACCTATAGACTACGAACATATCCCATTTCGCTGCAGAAGATGCCACGAATATGGCCATCTTTTTAGGGAATGCCCCATTTCGCTAGCTGAAAAGGAAAGGGAAGTAGAAAAAGGCGGGAGCAATGAAACAAGGAAAACAGGGGAAGAAAAAGAGGACTTCAGAGAAGTTCAAAGAAGAAGAAGAAGAGGAGGTAAAAAGATGCCGATGGGTAAACAAAAAGAAACCCAGAAAACAGAATCACTAAACATGTTTAAAGCCTTACAGGAAGAAGGTTTGGAGACAGAGGCAAGCGAGGAAGAAGAAATAGAAGGAATGGAGGTAAAAAATGAAAAAACAAACAAAGAAACAGATAATATGAATAATGAACAGGGGGTAGAACTCCCAAGTGAAACCCAAGGAGATCAAGGAGACATGGAGATAGATCCAAAGAAAATAAAAGGAGAAGAAGAAGAACAAGTAATGGCGAGACTTCTCCAGGAGTGGAAAAGGCTTGATGAAAGATTCATCCCAGAAGAGCAAAAACAGAGATACAAAGAAGCATTTCAAAGATATAAAGAAAAAAAGAGACTAACAGAGGAAAAGGAAAATCAACAACCGAAGAAACAGGAAACACAAAGCATAGGAGCGGGTAGCATTGGCAAGGGAGGCAAAAAAAGAGGGAGAAGAACAATGAGTGAAATGATACAAGAAGTGGGTGAGATGCTTGTTAACTCTGGAAGAGTGATTCCTCTCTCAGAGGTCTTCCAATCCCCCCCAAAACTGTTAAGATGATTATTACAAGCTGGAATATAAGAGGCCTCAACAACAGAGGCAAACAAAGGTATTTGAATGAAAGATTGAAAAAAGAGAAGCACAGTATAATGATAGTACAAGAAACAAAAATAAGTACTGTGAAAATGAGAGAAATTCTGAATAGAAACAGGAGTAGATATGAAATGATGGGACAGGATGCGATCGAAAGCGCAGGAGGTTTGATAATTATCTGGAATCCAGAGGAAATACAATTTAGTAACTGGATGAGCTTCCCAAGAATTTTATCAGGAGCAACAAGTATAGAAGGAATGACGGAGGAGGTTATTATAACAGGAGTGTATGGACCTCATATTCAGAGTGAAAAAGAAAACTTTTTGAAAAATCTAAAAGCCTTGCGATGCCTAATACTAGGAAAACAATGGATAGTAGGAGGAGATTTTAATCTGATTAAAACCTCAGGCGAAAAAAGAGGAGGAACAAGGAGAATGGATAAGGTAATGGAACAGTTTGGGGATCTCATAAGGGACCAGAACTTGATTGATATTCAAACCATCAATGGAAGTCATATGTGGAATATTCGAAGAGGAGGAGCTAACCAGATAGCCTCTCGCCTTGATAGATTCCTAATCTCAGAACAAATAATGTTGAAGGATGTATTCATAGAAGCCACCATTCTCCCGGTAGCAGGATCGGACCATTGGCCGGTTAAATTAGAAATAGACTTAAAGCAAAGGCCTCCCAACAAACCCTTCAGGTTCGAAGCTTTCTAGCTAAGAAATGAAGGACTGATGGAGAAGCTAGAAGAATGGTGGAGGATGAGCGATCAAAGAGGAAAAAATAAGATGCACACCTTTCAACTCAAACTGAAGGAAATGAAGAATAAGATAAAGAAATGGAATAAAGAAGAATTTGGGAACATTATGGAAGTAAAGAAGAGACTAGAACAAAGAATGGAAGACCTACAGCAGATGCACATCATAGAAGGAATAAAGGAGGAGAGAACAAAAGAAGAAGGTATGATATTAAACCAGCTAGAAGAAAGAAGGAAGCAAGAAGAGATTTTATGGAAGCAGAAATCAAGAGTTCAGTGGCTTAAGGAGGGAGAGAGGAATACTAAGTTTTTCCATAAAGCAATGGTTCAGCATAGACAACGAAACAGAATATTCTCTATAAAAAACCAAGAAGGGCAAAGAGTTCTTCAACATGAAGAAATTGAAAAAGTGTTGGTTAATCACTTCAAAGACATTCTGAGGGAACCGCAAACTAACAGATCAGATGCCATAGCAAAGATAAGCAGAGAAATTCCAAATGTAGTCACAAGAGATCAAGACCTGGTACTCATGAGGAAAATCACCATGGAAGAAGTGGAGGATATTGTTAGAAACATGAAAAGGAACAAAGCTCCTAGTCTGGATGGGTATACTGTTGAATTCTTCCAAGCGGGGTGGAAGTTCCTTGCAGCAGAAGTTCTGGAAGTTGTAGAGGAGGCCATAATAAATCAAAGAATATGGCCAGGAATAAACTCAACCCTTTTAACCCTTATTCCTAAAACTAATCAGGCAGAACAAGCTGATGGCTTTCGCCCTATAGCCCTTTGTAACATCATCTACAAGATAGTGGCATCAATTGTAGCTCAGAGACTAAAATTGATCCTGCCAAGTATTATCTCCCCAGAGCAAACTGGGTTTGTTGAAGGAAGGCAGATTGATGAGCCCCAATTTTGGTACAATTTGGGCTCATTTTGGCCTATTTTACTCGCTCAAACCATTCATCTTTATTTGCTTATGCATGCATTTCTTAGTTTATTCATGTTGTTTGTAGGAAGAAGGTTAGACACTTTATCTACGTGACTAATGCATTATGATTCCAGGTTTTGGCATTAAAAGGGGAGCAAGAGACAACGAAAAAGGGGATAAGGA
>APFE030975833.1:919-11149 GCA_000404065.3 Pinus taeda
CAGTCTTGTCATCTCAATAACATGCTCTCTAACCCCTTCTTTTCCCTTGTATTTTATTGTTGCCAACTTCACAAAAAATGTACTAACTTCAGTCTTTTTACTCTTTGTGAATTTTTCTTCAAGGGCCTTAAGGTATTTAATAACGCCTGTCTCTGTATCAGGTACGATGCCTCGAAAAGTCTCATGGATTGTTTGCTTCATCATCATTATGCACATGCGATCTGAATGCTCCCATCTAGCAATATCAGCCTTCTCTTGAGGAGTTACCTCACTTTCTTTATTAGGCTTGGGGCGATCAAATCTCAGTGCTGTGTCCAATTGCATGATCCCTAAGATTAATTTCAGCTTTTCCTCCCACTGTTTGAAATTGTTCCCCATGAGGGGCTTAATCTGACTTAGACTTGACATTATGTTTGGATTTGAAAAAATTCAAGAACAAGGAAATAATTTAGATACAATGCGTCACGATTTGATCTTTAATCATAATTCTAAAAACTATCTAAAGGCATGTGTAAAACTATTTGCTCCATTAAAACTTTAGCCAAAACACCATTCAATTATGAAACACCTTTGGGTGCAATCATTACCTTCGGGCACTTTGGTGTAGTGAATAAAGTACAAACATGCAACCTTTTTGTCAATCTACCTTTGGGTCAGACTAACATATCCATGAACTAACGACCATCGCTACTCCATGTGTGTTGCAACTAATTTTCATACATTACCCTTATGCACCAAACAACTTAGCAGGTGCCAACCCTCCTTTGGGAAAGCTAACACCCACGTCCATTGCCAGCACGTCATTTCAACTTGTCATGAGTCATCCTTGCAATCGTCTTACAGAGAGAGGTTCGTTTGCGAACATCAATGCTTGACTCATGCGAAAACAACACATGTATACTTAAAAAACGCCTTTAGTTTGATTCCAAAATTAGTAAAACTTTAGCAATTTCTACAATGATTACCTTTTAGAAATGCTTCAATAATTTATTTAGAGAATACTAAATAATTTTATGGTTGCCATGATTAGCATCATTGTGATAAAATCCGAATTTAGTATTAACGTTAATACAAATTTTATGCCATAATTAGCATTATTGTGATCAATTTAGAATTCAGTATTATACCCTTTAATTGGTGTTAATACCAATTTTAAATAATATCTAAATCCTAATAATTAGCCTAAATATAGCATAATATATATAATTACTCATAAAAACAACTTGTTGATTATACACCATTAATTTGATATAGTTGTATCTAAATATTCTTTCATAAAATTATTAAAATCAGTTTAACAAAATCCTTACTAAAATTAAAAAACGTTGTTTTAACAAAATCTTTAATTATACACCATTAATTTACTCGAGTTATATCGAGACATTCTATTATAAAATTGGAAACATTCCTTCCCTCTGCAATGGGATGAGGTTCTTGTTAAAAAAAACAGTTTAAAGAATGTTAACTTTAGGATTTCCTATGAACGAAATCGAACAAGTTTAAATTGATAAGACACTGAGCAGAAAAGAAAGAGTCTACATTCATCGAATTATATATAGACTTAATTGGAAATATTCTACAAAATAATCTGGTACTTACTAATTTAAAGATTTTTACCCTGCACACTAAATCTGGAAACGCGTACGAGAATTCCTACCTTGGAGGAAACGATATCAAATTGCCAACGCAGTGCATTGAAAAAGACATTAAATACACATGCATAAGCATGAATCCATTTTCCAAAGAAGGGAACAACGGTGTTGTGTTATGGGATTGAAAATGGCTTCCTCCTCTTTGTTTATAACTTTCTTTGTAGTATGTATAGCTTTTACACTGGTACTCTCTTTAGAGGCAGAAGTGAAGAATGATGTAGCAGGTATTTTAAAAGTATTGTAGAACAATCAATAGGTTCCTCATCAATAGCTGAAAGATGAATGTAAGTACTTGATGGTTTTAAAAATACAAAATAAGCATCTACAGACAAGATTTCAGCAGAAAATATTTCTCTTTTTTACGGTTACGAAAACATTTGTTTCCAAGATTTCAATGAGACAGATGCCATTATTAGGATTTCAAACCAGAAAGAACTTTAATGTAAAGATTTCAAACAAAAGTGTACAATTTGTAATGATGCATTTACGAATTTCTAGGAGTACGATATATCATTTCTAGGTTTAACATGTTTAAATTAGCAAGCAATGTCTTATTGGCATGCTGTACTGCTTCCGCCAATATTTCCTCCAAAAGGAAATCGACTCGACACTATGAGGATCTTGAACCCTCAAACGGCGAAAAAATATTCAAAGAAAGTTAGATCGCAGTAATTTTCAAAGATCCCTTTAGGAACTAGGGCGAATAAAGCATAAGATTGACGCTATAACTCAAATTCGTTGTATATGCAGAAAAATACATACCAGATACCGTAAATTCCAATAAATAGCTCGCTAAAAAACATAAATCTTAAGTTTCTGATACTTACATAAGGGTGCTCTGATACCAATTGTTAGATTTACTTTGTGGGTTTTCCTAATTACTTTAAACCCTAACCAAGATCTACTCCTTTATAAGAAATTAAAATGAATGCACAGCGGAACTTACTTTCCATCTTCAAAGGCTCCTGGTCTTGACTTGAGTTATTGGCTCTTGAATCTTTCCAAGAGCTTGCAATCCTTTTCTCTGGCTATCCTTGATAGAGTATCAAGTCTTCAATGGAGCATACTATTTTCTGAGTGATTGCAAGCTTTGGAGACTCAGCGCTTTTATAGCAGTCCCAATCCTAGGGCAGCCGAAATTTGGCTGTCAATTGACAGCTAAATTTCAGCCCCAATCCTAGGGCAGCGGATTTCCGCTGTCAAGAAATTTATCACTGCTATTATTTCAATCAATTATAATCGGTCCATTAACAATTATAATTGATTAACATTATTCTATATGTATTTGTATCCAAATCCTTATTGAAATACGTTTAATGCCATAACTTAATTAATCACATTATTTGGCATATTTAATCATTACATAAATGTAATCTCGCTGACAGTATTTGATATCATAATCATAATGCACGCATGTCAAACCTAAATTATTGTAATTAGACGTCTCTAAATCCAACACAGTATTGATCCAGATAACTCGACTACTGACAAACCATTCGTCCTCCTGCATTTCCAAAAAAAAGAACTTTTCAAGACTCCAAAGAAATTTTCTGCAAGTGATTTTCCGTAGATATGAAATGTGGGGAAATTGGATTATTGAGACTAAACATTCCTGTTTATATGTCACTCAATTCCTTGCTTAGCTTCCTTTTTTTGTTCTGCACCCAACATCTCATCACCTTTTTGAGACTTTTTGAGCTTAAGGACTAGCAAGTCCATGAAAGTTGATCCTGGGGGAATGGACACCGTCGACCATGTTTGATGAACCAAACTTTGAAATTTTGAATCGTAAATCTGTGTGTGGTTGAATTTAAATACTAGACCCTACCAAAATTGATCATCCAACCATTGGAGGATAATGGGGGAGTGATCAGACAAGAGAGTAGGTGAGATCCAAGATCTCATATAACCCAATTTTTCCAAGAGATTCATGTATCAAGAAGTGATCTAATCTAGTAACAATTTTCTCTGATACCAATCTACCATTATTCCAAGTTGGGGAGAGAGGATTGGGCATGATATCAGCCAATTTATTTGGCTCCAATAGATCATGAAAATAAGATTCCAAAGGGTTTGGCGTGCATTTATCTCCCTAGCACTCAGCCCTGGAAACCATGAGATTCAAATTACCGTCCAGTATAATAGAACCAATCTTCGAAATTCCACATTCATCTAATTTCTACCAGAAAGAAATTTGGCCATAAGATGGATCATAACACTTGATAATGTGGAACTTGTCATTTGTGCCTCATGTAAATCATTTTAAGAGAATTCCTACATAGAGAAAGAAGGAAACAAATTTACCCAAGATAGGATTCCAAAGGGCAACCATGCCTCTAGAGAGGCCAGAGGCATTTGCCGCAACAACATTCCAATTGGGGCATAATTTCAGGAAATAAGACAAAGTTTTCTCACCGAAAGCCATGGATTCTTAATGAGTATTATGGTAGGGAAGGTACCCAAAATTAAATGTTTAAGGGAAACTATTTTATGGGCATTCCCCAACCCTCTTAAATTGAGCGAGAGGATCTTCATTGTTCTTTGACATAGATAGACACATATGCTTGAAGGGCCTCTTGGTCTGAAGAGGTGTGAATTGAAACTTCATGTAGATATAATTAATTTACAAAATCAATAGATTTTGTTATATTTGATTGAATTTGCAATGGGAGATGACATGTCTTTTATTTTTTCGAATTATGAAGCTCTTGGTTGAGTTGGGGCTAATGGAGCTGATAGGGGAGGTGCAATTTGATCAAATGTCAAGCGAGATCAATTTAGAGAGATCAATTTAGAGATTTACGTTTTGTAGATGAAGTCAAGAGCGCCCATATATATGGTAAGATGGTAACCAATTTATTGACAGCAAATTGGACAATAATATTAAAAAATTAATAATATTAAAAAAGTTACTATAAATACAATAGTAAATTTTACTTTTATAATTTAATTACTTAAAAAAAAGTATTTCACCGTAAGGTGTTCCTCTAGAAGGAACTCCCGGAGCTTTCACTGTGCACCACTCCATGTCAGATTCATTGTTAGACGAATAAGCAATCGTCTATTGTTGGATGATGATTGTAACCATAACCATCTCATTGGTAAATTAATGGCTATTCGTATACACTTGCTACGAAAAAAGGTTGAGGTTGTGTTTATTTTATGATGTGGAAACTACACTAATTGTTTTTTCCATTATGAAAATAAAAATGCAATCATTTTTCATCCTAAACATTTCATGTTGGAAAATGTAACTCCTACTTGTCTTAGTTATGATTCTTACTAAGTAAAGGAGTTTGTCCCTAGTAGTTAAGATCTATTTCCTACATTGGTGTGTGGTTGAGATATTCTCTGAACCAAAAGATTGTATGTGCATGTATATATGTAATTGCATTTGATTAATGAAACCATTGACATTATCAAATTTTATCATGGTATCAAAGCCCTGAGGGCCTCGCTCCTCGTGGGCTTGGCCCCTCCTGGGCCGAGGAAATAAAGAGATTAGTTTTTGTTGAGAATTTCTGTTTGAGTCAAATAGGCAAAAATCTCTGAAGGATGACAACAATAGGGGTTCAGTTCCTAGATTAGCTCCAGGTTGTTGGGAGGGAGTTAATGCCTCCTATATTTGATGTGAGGGAGTAATGAGGCTGTTAGATTCTCTATGCTATATAACAGGCAATCATTCAGATGATTTGCCAAGAGAGTGTGAGGATTTCTTGATGTAATCTCCAATTTGATTAATATATCCTTGATGCCTATGTTTGGTGGAAGTAGCCCAGATTGGTTGGGTGAACCACGTTAATTCTTGTGTTTATGTGCTTGAATATTGTTGTGTGTTTAATTTACTTGCTGTGCACCTGATCCAACAATTGGTATCAGAGCATGTTGGAGGTGGATCGCAGTTGTTGCGTGGATGATTAAAGACTGACTGCCTGGATCGTTTGCTGGCAACGCTCGTGGAGCTGGAGCCAGTGCGTATCTATTGCTGGTGTGTGGAGACAGTCCAGGGCTAGTGCGCACTGCCGTTTTTTTTTTGCTGTTGGTGCGTGGAGAAGAAGCAGGGAGCCAATCGTTGTTGTTGGAAGCGCGGAGCTATTTCCGAGCTTAGATAAAGATCAACGACCGTATCGGTATTTTTCTGTTCAGTAATTTAAAAAAACTTGATGATAGGTCATATTTTGTGTGGAGAATAACATTTTTTTTAAGTGTCACTCTGATTCAGTGAAACAATATCGATCTTGATGAGGGTGGAACCTCATGCGTGAAAGATGTTAACGGCAACACCAGTTTGTGTTCTTGTGTGTGGAAACTTTATAAGTCATCGTTAATATTAATTTTATTGATGTTTGGGAAAAAGTCCTGTCCATGGATATGTTTTTTAAATTAGATGCACATGAGTACACTTATAAGAAAGAGGTTGGATGGATCTATGGCTCTATTACACAAGATCCTCTAGCAAATTTTTGAGACACATTTCCGCGGGTGGAGTTCCATTTACTACATGCACTTGACCAGCGTTTGGCGCAAGGCCGTCTAAAGAACGGTTTTTGGAGGCACATAAAGCATAGGAACATCAAATTGTCATAGGAACGCAAAACGTTGTGCAGTATCAGGATTTTTTTTTACTTAAAGAAGACAACACTTTCATCGAGGAGATATACAAAGATGAGAACGTATTTATTTTAAAGCGTTTAAACAAAAAGGAGGAGTACGTATTTAGTTTAAAGACATTAAACAAAAAGAGGAGTACTTCCTTTTTAATGCCATTAAACAAGAAATTTTTTTTTAAGAGTAAAAAAGAAATTTTTTTTTGTGAAGTGCAAAAAAAGGCAGTTTTTTGGTTGTGTAAAAACACATGCAAAGGCAGAAATTTTTTTTTAAGGGAAGATATTTTTTGTTTTAAAGGCATAGGCAATTTGTTTTTTAAATTGCTGGTATTTAAAACGTTGATATTGGAGATTATTGTACTTTTTGATACAAAATGGTGAAAACTCAAAGTGCCCGGTTTGAAATTGAGAAATTTAATGGCAAGAATAATTTCGAGATCTGGAAGGTGAAAATGCATGACTTGCTTATCCAACAAGGCATGGTAAAGGCATTGATGGGTAAATCCAAACAACCTTACAACATCACAGACGATGAGTGGGACGAAATGGATGAAAGAGTTGTAAGTGCCATTCGGTTATGCCTGGCAGACGATGTCCTGTTTAATATTGTGTCGGAGACAACAACTGCTGGTTTGTGGACGAAACTGGAGAAATTGTACATGACCAAATCCTTAACCAATAGGATTCTCCTGAAGCGACAGTTGTACGGTTTGAGAATGAAGGAAGGTACATCGATTGCTGATCATTTAAATGCTTTTAATACTCTTCTTGTGCAATTACAAAGTATAGAAGTAAAAATACCATCCGAGGATAAAGCTATTACTTTATTATGGTCGTTGCCCGAATCATGGGATCATTTTGTTACTTCTATAAGTCTTAGTTCTTCAGAAACTATTGAGTTTGATGATGTAGTTGCATCCTTATTATCGAAAGAAACAAGGAGGAAGTCGCATTCCGAAACCTCTACATTAGAAGCTATGATGGTAAGAGGTCTTTCGAAAGAAAGACGCCCCAGAAAGCCGAGCGACTCACATTCAAAGTCGAAAGGGAAGAAGAGTAAGCTAAAGTGCTGGTTTTGTGGCAAATCAGGGCATTTAAAGAAGGACTGCTGGAAGCGACAACAACAAACTTCAAAAGCAGAATCTTTGACAGAGAAGAAGGAGGCGAATACGACAGATACAGGTTCGACATCAGGTTCAAGTATGAGTGATGAAGTATTGTCAGTTAATGTGTCAAATCATGGTCAACATTGGTTGTTAGATTCCGGGGCATCAAACCACATGTGTATCCATAAAGAATGGTTTAAGGAATATAAATCTATTAATGATGGAGTTGTGTACATGGGTAATGATGTAACATGTAATATTGTTGGGATTGGGAGCATACAACTACAAATGTTTGATGGGACAACAAGAATATTAACTGATGTGAGGCATGTACCAGATTTAAGAAAAAACTTGATTTCATTAGGCGCACTTGATTCAAATGGATATAAAATTGTAATTCAAGGTGGAGTAATGAAATTTTACAGAGGCATTTTACTAGTTATGAAAGCTAAGAAAGTAGGAAATCTATTTCAGTTAGAAGGAGGTACAGGGTCAGCTTTTGTGTCTATTGTGTCTGAACATGACAGTAGTTCTATTCACTTATGGCATCAAAGATTGAGGCATATGAGTGAAAGAGGATTAAAAATTTTGGCTGATCGCGGGTTACTTCCAAATCTAAAGTCTGGAAAGTTAGATTTCTATAAGCATTGTCTGTTTGGAAAACAAAGTAAACAAAAGTTTAAAACAAGCAAACATTCTAGTAAAGGCATACTTGACTATATCCATTCAGATGTTTGGGGACCAGCCCCTACAACCTCATATGGTGGTTCATCTTATTTTGTATCATTCATTGATGACTTTTCTAGGAAGGTTTGGGTCTACATGTTGAAAAGAAAGTCTGATGTGTTTACAGTTTTCAAGCAGTTTAGAGCATTGGTAGAAAAAAACACTGGTAGAACTATAAAATGTTTAAGAACTGACAATGGTGGTGAGTTTTCCTCCAAGGAGTTTGACAGCTATTGCAAGGATGCAGGGATCGAGAGACATAAGACCACGGTTTATACTCCTCAGCAGAATGGAGTTGCTGAACGCATGAACAGGACTCTTCTAGAGAGAGCAAGGTGTATGCTGAGTAACGCCGGGTTGCCGAAAGAGTTGTGGACGGAAGCAGTGGCAACTGCTTGTTATGTGATAAACCGATCTCCATCAACGGCAATAGACTGCAAGTCCGCAAGAGGTATGGAAAGGACACCCTTATGCCTATTCTAAACTCAGAGTGTTTGTTTGTGATGCATATTCTCTAGTGCCTAAACATCAGCGAACTAAGTTAGATCCAAAGTTTAAAAGGTATATCTTTGTTGGGTATGGTGTTGGAACAAAGGGATATAGATTGTGGGATCCTACTACCCGCAATATCATCATCAACAGAGATGTAAAGTTTAATGAATCCTCTCTTGTACAGTTAGATGTAGATAGTAGATTGAAACAGGATGATGTATCTGACTTACAGCACATTCAGTTTGATAGTATTTCTAACGATAGTCATGATGACCATAGTTCAAGTACTAGTCATGAACAGGTTTCAGAATCAGAACATAAACAGGGTTCAAGTTTAGATCATGAACAGGTCTCAGATACTTATCGGCAAGAAGTTCCTACAGAGGGTAGTCAGCCTATCGAGGAAGCGCCAGAAACATCCTTAAGGAGGTCGACAAGAATCAAACGGCCACCGAGAAGGTATGATGATTATGTCACTTCTGTTGCATTTACTGCTAATGACAATGAACCTCTGTGCTATCAGGAAGCAATAGAAGGTTCGAAAAGTGACAAGTTGAAAGCAGCCATGAAGGACGAAATGATGGCCTTGAATAAGAATGACACATGGGATCTGGTTGAGCTTCCGAAAGGCAGGAAAACTATGGGGTGTAAATGGGTCTTCAAGCTGAAACGAGGTGTGAATGATACGGAAGACAGGTACAAAGCACGACTGGTTGCAAAAGGGTTTTCTCAAAAAGCTGGTATTGACTTTCATGAGATTTTTTCACTAGTGGTTAAAATTGTTTCAATTAGAATTGTGTTAGCATTAGTGGCTTTGTTTGATTTGGAGTTGCAGCAGTTAGATGTTAAGACTGCATTTCTACATGGTGATTTAGATGAGGAAATATATATGGAACAACCAGAAGGGTTTGTTCAGCATCGCAATGAGAAATTTGTCTGCAGGCTCAAGAAGTCATTATATGGCCTAAAGCAATCGCCTCGGCAGTGGTATAAGAAGTTTGATTCTTTCATGTTGAGTCAGAAATATGTTAGAAGTGAATATGATCATTGTGTTTATTTCAAACAGTTGAATAATGGCATATTCATTATCTTGGTATTGTATGTTGACGATATGCTTTTAGCAAGCAAAGCATAGAAAGAAATCAACAGGTTGAAGGCTCAGATGGCAAGGACATTTGATATGAAAGATCTAGGAGCAGCAAGACAGATTTTGGACATGGAGATTTTCAGAGACAGGAGCAATGGTAAGCTTTGGCTATCACAACAAAAGTATATTGAGAAAATACTTTTGAGGTTTGCTATGAATAATGTGAAGCCTGTGTCAGTCCCTTTAGCTTCTCAATTTAAGCTTTCTTCGAGTTTATGTCCTAATACAGATGAAGAAAAGGATTATATGTCTCGAATTCCATATGCCAATGTAGTAGGGTGTTTAATGTATGCGATGGTTTGTACTCGACCAGATATTTCACATGCAGTTGGGGTTGTCAGCAGGTACATGGAAAATTCGGGTAAAGAACACTGGTCAGCAGTGAAATGGGTGCTTCGGTACTTGAGAGGCACAAGTAGTTATTGTATTTCTTACAATAAGAGTAGTGAATATGTGTGCGGATATGTTGATTCCGATTTTGCAGGTGATTTGGATAAGAG
>APFE030975835.1:0-12898 GCA_000404065.3 Pinus taeda
CTTTCTTTTGCGATAATACATTTAGAAACGGGTATAGTTTTGCTATTTTTACCCGCTAGGCGGATCTTACTGGTACCGAGGTCAAGGAGGATGGTCTCGCGGCCTCCTTGTCCTATGCAGGGTATTCTATCCTAAAATGAATAATGCAGAAGAGTATGTTTATTTAGCTCCTACGGTAAGACACCTAAAGTTTTATTTACCTAATAACATGTACAAAATGAAAATGTTAGATGTCCCGTTTATAACGTACATCGGTAACATATCTGTCATACCCCAATCTGACTATTACCTTTAAGGGGTCATATACTATATCCCGAATATATTACCTGGATATGGCTAAGTCCATAAAAGAAGATTATCACGATATATATTCCCGAGGTTGGGTTCCATTTGGTGACATTATAGCAATCATTTGAATATATCGGGGATAAGTGCAACACTGATTTTAACAGTTATTTTGATATGGAGGTGCATTTGTTGCTCAGTTTCCGGACTTGTTTCGCTTTGGTAAAATATATGGCTTTTACTTTACCAGCATAAATCCTAGACTGCTTTACATTATGTGATAAACATACGGAAAATCTTATATTATGTGAGAAAGGGCAGAGAAGCCTTACAATGTGGTTGGCAAATGGCCCAGATTACATAAATAATAACACATTCATCTCATGTGGGGACTGATTGTGTATTTAGCCTTGTTGACGTGATGATGCATCTCATATTATAGTTTAAAGTAAGCACCAATTCTTGATAAAACAGACATAAGTAATCATTTTTTTTTTGTTAAATAAGAGATCGACTCAAGATATAAACAAGGTTCTGCAGGGTGTCTGATGCATATCAATATACAACTTTTTTATTTGTCTTTTCTTGTTGGCAGATTCAATTATCGATTTAGCGGTTGTAATTGTAAATCTTAGCTATGTTTCATATTCTAGAGGGCAATAGTTATCACCATGAGAGCACCCTAACCTACGTATTCTTATATGCAAGGTAGGTGCAACAATCTAGACCAAAATTAGAGTGTCTTGGATAAAGTGTCTTACTTGACATAGAGAAAATTGATTTAGGATTTGTGATTGTAAACCCTAACTATGTTTCATATCACTTAAAGGAGGTGCATGTCACACTACTCAGCTGGTTTGCAAGTTTATACTTTTGAGCCATAGCATTAAAGTTTGTTCTTTTCTACATTAATATCATAGTAAAACCTATGTCTACACCCACGCTGTCAGTAGAGAAGAGACCATCTGACGTCTCTGAAACTTTGGAAAGGTGGTGCGTGAGGTATTTGAACCACTTTGTTTATCAAAATGCAGCAGAGGAAGTCAATACCGTGATTTTAATTTTTGCCTCAGTCCGTATTTGAAACCGAAGTTTGTAAATATGAGGGGATTTTGTATTACTGGAAATACTTCTTTAATGGACTAAATTTACACAGTTTTCGCTACAGAGAACTAATCCTTTCAATTTGTTTTGGTAAGAAGTAAACATAAATAACTGCCAGTGCCTTTAAATTGCAACTAATGGTTTATACAACTGCTGAATTCGTGCTAAGGATCGACTTGATTACAGATAACCGTGTATATATTGTCCTGAAGAGTGTAGTTACATTTCTGATGTCATTTGGCAACGTTTTAGTTTGGAAAGAACACTTAATAAATTGTGTAAGTTGCTTTTTTTTTGTCTCTCTGTATTAGTATAATATCCCAAACCTCTATTCACAGAATGCAGGTTTGTATAAAACTGGAAAGAGCAACCTTGCTCATGAGACAACAATACTACAGCCAAATATATTCCATGCAGAATGATAACATTGTTTTATCTGATGCTCTCACAGCATGAAGGAGATTTTACTTTCAGAGAAGCATGGCTTCATCTGGCTGATGATTATCCATTCAAGCATGAAGCTGAGCGGCTTCCTCCTCCACTAATAGCAGATCTCAATGGTGATGGTCGGAGTGAAATTCTGGTTGCAACTCATGATGCAAAATACAGGTATTGGCTACATAAAGGAGGTATCTGCTAGAGAAGGAGTGAAAGTAAGCTAAATAAGGATATTGACAACAAGCTTGACAGGGAATATTTTATAAATTTCCTTAATTCACTGAATAGTCCACATCAACTGCAAAGTTTCAACATGAAAACAGAATTTCCATTCTATAAGGAAGTTCTTTTCAAGAAAAAGGTTTATTGGTTTGGTAATTGTGAATTTTATCCTCAAGGCACTGCTGTCCCTAGTAATTCGTATAACGCAAGGTAATAATTCAAAGCGTCTATTTAATTTTCGAAGACCATAATCGAATCGTAATTTCTAAAATATATTTTATAAACAAATTCACAATAAAAAAGATTAAAACGGTAAAGCTATATTAGACGCTTATCATCTGTGTGTCCGAGTGAGCACGCGTTTCTGCTACATTTTCATTTGAACAATCAAGCGATTCAATCATGGCTTTTGCTGGTCCACAAGTCGATTGTCCAAATTTCAAGCTTGTTATCGTTGGCGATGGAGGCACCGGGAAGACAACTTTTGTCAAACGGCATCTTACTGGGGATTTTGAAAAAAAGATACGAGCCGACAATAGGCGTGGAAGTTCATCCTCTTGATTTCTTCACAAATTGTGAAAAGGTTTCCTCTATAAAGCACGTATGTGCAAACTATGTGAACCAAGACAAAGGACATTGCTACCATCTTAAGGGAATCTCTGGCGTACATTACATATTAATAATGATAATATTTTAAGACATTTGAGACAATACCCTACCTTGAGCGAATGCACAGCTCCACACGCCAATTCGATCCATACTCAACAGTCAGCTGGCGGAACAGGATTGTCGTGGGGCAACTTCCGTGGATGGCAAACAAAGTGCGGGTTTCTAGAAACCTGCAGATAATTCTGGGGCAATTCTTTGTGTTTTATGGATAGAATTTATCGCATGGAAGACCTCCATTCGCTTGGCGAGTCCATTGAACTTGCGTCAAGGAAACTGTAATAAACCTCAGATACGATAAACCTCAGATACGATAAAACAGATCAGGAGCGTAGGGTTGGGAGGTCTGAAGGTTTGAACAGGGCTCTGATACCATAGTTGACATGTAGTGGTCAACATCTGGCTCCACTTGGGGACACATTGTTGCATTGTAAGAATGTGAGAATCCAGAATCTGCATCCACGCAACACATGATAAAACATAAGTAGCGTCCATCCAAAAATCATCATATAATATTAAGCACATGAAAGATATAAGCTCTTCATTTATTAACTATCTAGTAATATGAAAAGTAAATCTAAGCCTAAAACAGAATTAAAATGCTGAAAAAAACAAGGAGTAGGGTTAGAAATACAGAGGATGCCCCATGGCATCAGATGTGTTCAATATAGTGTATACTGAGCATTTGCCTGCTTTTAGGCAAATTTGTCGGCTGCTTGTCGGATGTGCCATGTTCAATTCTGCATATGGTAGGACTTTTTCCTATCCGAAAATCAAGCTGCTCGCGGCCGTCTGATGCATCAAATCTTTTTCTCATTTTCTTTTTTTTGCGCTTTTTCTTTGTGGCAGGTTGTATCACTGATGACGTGAAACTTTCTGCTTCAAAGCTCTTAGATGAAGTATGTAAGATATGCGTGACATGACTTTCTTCATTCTGCATCTACCCTGTCAAGGATGATGGACTAATCTCACAGGTGCCATGAGTTATAACATGATCTTTAATGATTGGTGGATTAACCGTGTGAGCATCAATCTTATTATTAATTTCCCTTTTATCCAGGTCACCTTCAATTATCCACTTTTCAATGGAACAAAGGACCTCATAATAAGATGGAGTTTGTTGTAACAAATAAGGAGGCTCCTGATCTATCGACATGGTTTCTTTCATCCTCTGACAGCTGTTGAAATTTCTGAACTTGTATTGTAATGGCATCCATCTGACTAGAGTGTTCAACCTTCATAGCACTGATTTCCCTGGCATGGTCTTCTTCCATGGTCAATAACTTATTTTGCATAGAATTAATTTCCCTATCATGATTAGCTTTCATGGTCATCATATTTTCCTCTAAGCCTGATAACTTGCTTTGCATAAAACTAATTTCTGTGTCATGATTAGTCTTCATGGCTTCAATTTCCTTAGCATGCTGATTTTGCATGATCTCCATCTCCTTATTACGTTTTTCCAGGTGGGTGCATAAAGTTTTCACATCATTGGCGTAATTAGTTTTATTGATCTCCATATTTTTTACCAGCCGCATTAGTTCTTATATAATTTGCTTATGATCTTCCTTTTCATTATCAACACTATTTTTCCAATTTGTCCCTACTTTTCCACTATCATGGATTTGATCTGCAATGGTATAGGTGGATGGCACATTCTGATACGAAGAATTGTCTTGAAATCTTTCATCGATAGATGAACCTTTCATAAGATAACTTTCATTTTGCTGCACGATTTTAGGGGCACAAGGCGAGCTATCTAGATCACCGTATCTATCTTTAAATGCATTGACAATGTCTTGTAAAGAAGTGAAAGAATCTTCAGGACAATTATTAAACCAATTCAAAGCATCACCCTCTAAAGAATGGACAAATAGATGCATTTTGACATCTTTGTGATTATTTGAGGAAGTCTACAATATATGATCATTATACAAGTAAACTTGTTTAAATGCTTTTTAACAACAACTGAATCATCACCTGAGAACAAAAGTAATTTAGAAATGGCCTCTTCCGGAAAATCATGGAGATCATCAGTAAAATGACATGGTTTAAACGAATAATCCATGATGAATAACGAGGGACCAAATGGATGATAGAACGAGATCTCTGCTCAAGAAAATCTATAGATGAAAGAAGTGGAGTCACCACTTGAACAATGAATCTAATTTTAGGATCCAAAAAGCAACAAACACACTGATATAGGGAGCCTTTTTGTCTGGGAAAAATAAAAGAAATAAAATGGAGTCACCACCCAAACAAGAAACGAACTGAAGAGTAGTTGATGATATGACGAAAGATAAGGTGATGAAAAGATCCAAATGATGCCAAAAAATGTTGACTCTGCTAGCTCAAATGAGAAGATTCCAGATTCCAGATGAGAGAGAAGAATGAAGATGAAATGTCGAATAAACCAAGGACAAAAAAAACTCTCTCTCCGGCAACGGTACCAAAAAATGTTGTCGCACAGATTGTCACGACAATGCTCAGATCGGAGGCTGTCACCCTTATCCCCGATCTCTCCGGTTAAGGCATCTCCCGAGGCTAAGGGGGGTAGACCCTATGGGATGAATGAAGACCAATTGTGGACCAGTTGGGTTGGGAGACACAGCTAGGCGATTTAGCACTTGATTGATTTAGAAATTAATGTACCAGTGCCTTATGGAGTTAATGATTATTTATTAAATATTGCAGAAATATGAACCTTGTAAAACAATCATTCATCATCAAATAACCCAAGCAAAGATTAATTTTACCAAATGCAAGATGATCGATAAATGCTCAATGCCTTAAAAATATTCCAACAATTAAACTTCAAGAAAAATCAAATGCTTTAAATGATCATAAAATTTAAATGCTAACCAGTTATCACTTTCACATAGTTAACTTCAAATAAACATTTAAGTGCATTTGACTATAGAAAAGTGGAACATCGATACCACGAAAGATGCCGAAAAATGAATTTTCAAGCTTTTTTCCTATATATATATATACCTCATTTAATTTATATTTAAAACCATATACCAATGAATCAAAATTATTATTAATTAAATCTAAAATAAATATTCTACAAATTAACAAAATATGAACCTTAAATCTAAAAACTTTTATGATTTTTTTATTCTTAAGATTAAAATCTAACTCTTAAACAACCTCTCCAAATCTAAATAAAGAGGTCTAAAAACTAAAAAAAAAAAAACAAAACTAACTCGAAACTGAAGTAAAAGAAAATTTTTCTTTATGATTTTTTTTTAAATTTTTACGATTTTAAAATTTTTAATTTAAAATGGAACAAACCTTACCATCCAAATAAAATCTAATTTAAAACAAAAAATCGATTCTAAAATCTAAAACTAACAATTTAATTCTAAAATTTAAAACTAAACTTTAATCTAAATCTTTTACTAAACTAACACCTAACAAAATATAAATGCTAACTTAATACACATCAAAACCAAAAAAATTTCGAATTTTCCCTTACGATTTTACTGCCCATGCATATAAAAGACCCCAACCCATCATAAAAAATCGAATTTTATAATATCTGACCCTGAATCTTACCTACGTTGTATTGTTTCAGCATTTTTGTGTTGTGCCTGGGCGTGTGCAGGTCCGTAGATAAGCAAGGAGGGTGACCAGGTGGCTCAATGAAAATATGACTGCGCAGGGAGCAAAGGAGAGCTGGATGTGCGGTGAGAAGAGATGCAGGTCTGAGGTTTTTTGGTTTTTGTTGTATGGAGGTTTGGACAGATGAGGAAATTGGAGCGATTTTGCAGGTGCGAGGGCTGAAACCGCAGAGGGAGGAGGGGCAGCGGAATGAACGGTTTGAGCAGCGTTTAAAGGCTGCAAAGAAGTAATACACAGAAGGATGGAGCAAGACAACACTGCGTGAGGGGTAAGATGGACGCGTTTTTGTTTGAAGGGAGCCTCGACCAGGTAGCACACAGCTTAGGGAGACTGCAGCGGGAAGGAGAATGCATGTTGGGAAAAAAAAAAAGGAACAACGGATTTGACAGAGGGAAAATACGCTGAGAGAGCTACGTGGAATGAGTAGTGGCCAGCGGATGGGGAAATGGTGAGAACGCAACTGCGTGAAGGCTGAGAATGATGCTGCGTGGAGAGGGTGATGTGATGCAACGTAGGCAAGCAGCGATGAGGATGGAAGGTTTGAACAGTGCACACATGAAACAAAATTTTGAAATCCTTCTGCAAAAAAAAAACCCTCCAGGTAGCAGTAGAAAATCCTTGAATTTCTTCAGGAATTGTAAACAATTTAAATCGATCCGCTTCAGATTGCCTGATGGAAACCCTGAAAAACTTTTAAAATCTATACCTGCAAATTGGAATGGCAAAAACAGAACACCAAGTAAAATGTGCCAGAAACAAAACTGAAAACCCTAAAACCAGCTAAAAATTTACAATATTTACAGATTTTCAACTCTTAAGCAGTTAGATTTGTCAATAATCCATAGTAATATTTTCAGAATTTAAATTTAATGTGAGATGCTTCAGAAAAACCCTTCATGCATTCATAAAAAAAATTTCAAATGATAAACCCGGGATCAAAATTGGCTGGGCTCTTTCAGAAAACACAATCCGAGAGTTGGCTGGTTTAGCTGAGAACTTCCCCTAACACCCGGTAAAACTCAAAACTAAAGATATCCTGCCCAGCTTAAATCAACCATTAACATAGAGGGAGAAAACAGTGAAATCTAGATCAAATGGAGATACTTGCCATTATATTTCAGAAATTAAACTATCATTCAAACCCCAGAGATCAGACAAGATACCTGTGCCTAGATCAATCTTCATCAAGCTATTATCAATGGCTGGAAATAAAATTATGCAGAAAAATAACACCTTACAACATTTCTAGAAGAGTAACACCAGCCAGATTTTCAACCCCAAAGTCTTTCTTTATTGCACAAAAAATGATTACAAGAGAGATTTCTTTAGCACACGACTCTCAGATTGAATTTGATTTCAAATGACCCTAACACCCTATTTAAAGGAAAAATTCCCAACAGCTAGTTCGAGTGATCCATGTCAAAATGATCTCGACCGTCGATGAGGATCAAAATCCCTTTTAATCTCATCTGTGGAATTTTTAAATGCATTTTAATATATTAAAAAATTGAAATTCTGCATTTATTTACTCAAAACTTTAACTTATTATTATTTTATTTTTTCAAATTTTTATTTTTTAATTTATTATTATTTTTTTAATTTTTATTTTTATTATTTAGATCTTATTATATTTTTTAATTTAATTTTTATTATTTATATTTTTTGATTATATTTTTATTGTTGTGCATCGTCGAATTTAGCCTTTGGAAAAAATCACCTAATGACGTAGGACTTAGGAACTTATGAGGGGATAAAACATTTTCTAACCCTCAAGACACTTTACATCATGACTTTTACAATTTTACATCTCAAGGGGGAAAACACATTTGACATAGACCCTCATAGACCACCCAGTGCTACGACACACATATAATCTACCAGATCAAGCAATTTAGAATTATTTTCAAATTACTTTTACATAGACTCAAAGCACACTAGGATTCCCCTAAGATTCTAATGACGAAATTCATTCCGGCTTTGGGGTTAGGTTGAAGGAAAACTCTGTTGATCATGGATTGGTGAGACAAAAAACCTTCCGGAATGTAGATTATCACTAGAAAATTAGGTTTGCCTAGGCAATTTACATACATGACTCAGATCTGCTAAGATTATTTACAATTTACACATGCAGACTGGGTTTACAACATAACATGATCAAGTTGACGATGACTATCGAATGGCACGGACATGTCGATCAAGCGCTATTCCTTTTGCGAAAAAAGGGGGTGTACTGCTACGGATAGTTGACACGTAGTGGTCAACACACCCCATGGTGATATACTGGGTCGAATGTGTCCTATATGCAATGGTTCCTTCAATTGAATTTGTAATTCTTGAAGTTCTGGAGCTGTCATGGACACCTTGATTCACCCCATAGTGCTCTACGGCTCAGAGATTTGGGGTCCCTCTCTCCTAGAGTCAGATTGGGCTTCAGTGGAGCGAGTCCAGACCCTCCTTTTGCGCTGTTTTATTAGGTGCAAGCAGACAGTTCCCCAGCACATCATTCTAGCTGAGTTCGGGGCTCAACCTTTCTAGGTTAGTGTCACTGCTGCACAGACTCCGTGGCCTGGTAGACGCGAGGAAGGGTCATGATAGATACCCATATTTGGCATATTGCTCATCGGAGAACATTGCTCGTATACAGACAAGCTGATCCAAATGTTGGTACACCGGTTTGACAGAGATTCTGGAGGCTTCAGGAATCCAGATTGACCATCTCCCTCTTTTTCAGTACTCTCTAAATGCTCCAAGCCACCTCCTTCCCAATCAACAAGAGCTAAATAAAATCATTAAGGAAGATATTTACAGACGATACATTCAGACTACATGGACCAATCCTCCCAATGGGTTGCACCCTAAAATGGCCTTCTACGCGGAGCATTGCCTGGAGATCAGGGATGGGCTCATCATCAGACCCCAGTACACATTCCAGCATTGGATGCATGCCCTTAGAATCCCCCTCGGGCAGCTCAGAGTTGGGTCTCACAGACTCCGGGTGGAGACAGATCACCACATCGATAGGGCAAATAGGATTTGCCAGCTCTGTCACTTACAGGAGATAGAGACAGACACATTTCATCTTCAGATGCCCTGCATACTACGAGATCCGAGGCCATTTACATTGTCTCTTCAGGGCCTCTCAGACCCTGTCCAACTTCCTCAGATATGTTGACCAGAGATGCCTAACACTTTATCTCCAGGAGGCCTTCAGATTTTGGGCCCGTTTTCTTCAGCCCCCCTCCAGATCAGACACCACGCAGAAGATCACAGACTTCTTTAGAGCGCTACCCTCAGCGCAGGGCGCCAAAAGAACCATAGACTAACCCATAGACATTGAGACCAGATCAGTGCAGTCTCGGGGGGGCCGACCCACCAGACTGCACCAGTGCTCCAGGATTGGTTCCACCCCTGGGAGGTGCCATAGAACTTCCAGGCGACATCAACGACAACCCAGTATGCCCACAAGACAACAAACTTTGACGATCTTCCCTCAGTTTTCTTCTCTCGGCCTCGGATGTTAGGAGTAGGGGCTAGACAGGAGATCCTTCCCCCCCTTTTTCTTCTCCTCCTCCTCTGCTTCATCGCAGCGCTTTGTTCCGAAGCTGCAAGCTTCTTGCTTTTTCATTTACATTTTAAATGTATTTCTTGCTTTTTAAAAGAAATGTTAAAGGGGACCATTTGGTCCACCGACTTGCATGATGTAATCATTGTAACCGACAGTCCTGTTGACCTACTATGGTCATTTGTTGGACATTAATAAAATTATCTTATCTATCTATCTATAAGGTGTTTTAGAGATTGGTTGAGTACCAGGTTTCAATTCTATTGTGAGATCTAGCTCTATTTTAGGGGGTAATCCTGGTAGTTCCTTTGGAAATACATCCGGAAATTTAGCTAACACCAGATATTGTTCTAAGGATGGTCCTTTTTCTTTACTTCTTGAATTACATATGCCTGACAACCTTTTCTTAAGCAACGTTTCGTTTTCATTGCTGATATGTAGCATAAAGATACTTTTCTCTTGATACCTTGAATTTGGATTGCCTCTCCTTCATCATTTATACCAATAATTCTTTTCCCATAACAGTCTACCCAAGCTTGATGAGCTTCTAACCAATCCATACAAGATCATAAGTTCCTAGGGTTGTGACATAAACTTTCAATTTAGTCGAACAGACCCCTAGATCAATTTTGCATTGATCCACACTTAAGTCTACGGGTTGGAGTTCTTCTAAGGCCATTTCTACCTGTCTGAAATCATTTTGTTTGCAAGCTACCAACCCGCATTTATTTAATGCGTATGACGAAATAAAACTATCTGTGGCACCAGTATCAAATAAGATTTTGAATTTTATACCATTAATAATACTTGAAGATTCCACTATAGTGGATTGATGTGCTACTTGATTGTTGTTGACTAATGCATGAATTCTATGATTGCCTTGGGTATTTGGTATTGGTTCCTTTCTAGTCCTATGCAATATACTTGATGAAGTTTCTGGACAATCATGTTGAAAATGCGGTCCTCCACATCCCCAATAATTACCCTGGCTCTGATACCAGATGTAAGGACTATACAGAATTTAACAGCCATCGTAAAGACAGTAAAAGATTTCTTAAAATCATGATGAACCAAATTTTACAAATCTAATTGACAAAATTGATGAGAGTACCTACCTGTTTTCTTGCGGATGAAGAGGCTTTAGAATTTCCCAGCTCGCTATATCATTGGTATTTTCTCATTAATTATGATGCATTAAGCAATATGCATGTTGATGGGTGAAGGTAACTTCTATTTGAAGGAGTGTCATGATATTCAACATTTATAGTTAATTTTAGAATATAAATACTAGTGCAGTGCATGCGATACATGCATATGTAGCTATCATATGCATGCATCATATGCATGCTAATATTTTTGCGCTCTCTATATTAAAGAAGGGTCATTACAAATTTCCTCTTATAATCTCTCCTTGACAAATCAATGGCCATGATCTAATCTCAATCAAAGGCTAAGATCATTTTGACCCCATCAAGTGAATTTTCCAGAAGTCTCTAGAGGAAAATCGATTTACCCTAATTAATACTGAAAAATTAAGCTATTTCCCTAAGTTAGACTTAAGGAAAATTAATTAACTGCTTAATTAAATCTAATCAGGGTCTTTTCTCGCGAAACCTTTATTGGATATTAGAGAAAATGGGTTCTGTAGCCTCATAGACGCAATCTGAGTCTAGAACACATGTTCGAGCTACACTTCTGGATGAATTTAGAAGACCAAACTTGTAGCTGATGGCAATGTTAAGAGGGTTCTCCCAACAAGAGTGAGTGGATTACGAAGAGGCATTCACATCGGTCGCCAGATTTGCATCCATTAGGCTAGTTATATCCATTGCTTTAGAGATGATGTGGAGGATACATTAGAGGGATGTGAAGACTGCATTCATCAACGAGGTGATTGAGGAGGTATATATTGAGCAACCTCAGGACTTTGGGACACATGGGGGACACTGTTGGTTGAAGAAGGATCTTTATGGATTGAGTATGCTTTGCGTGCATGGTATGCCAGGATTGATGGATATCTTCTTGGTTTGGGCTTCACCAAGAGTGAGGTGGACTCTAACTTGTACTATGTACTTGTTGAGGCTGAGCCGCTCATCTTGGTACTTATGTGTACGATCTCTTCTTGACAAGATCGAAGAAGCTCATAGGGATGTGCAAGGAGGATCTTGCTTTAGAGTTCAAAATGAAGGAGATTGGCTTGATGCACTACTTTTTGGGATTGGAGGTGTGGCAGTAGCCAGGAGTGATTTTCCTTGGGCAAGGCAAGTATGCAGTCGTGACCTTGAGGAGGTTCAAGATGGAGGATTGCAGGTGCATGTCTACCCCGATGATCACTAACCTAAAGAAGTCAAGTGCTTCTGAAGGCGAGTTGGAGGATCCCACAATGTATAGGTTACTGATATGTTCCTTGATGTATTTTGTCAACACTAGGTCAGATATCTATTTTGCTATGAACACACTTAGCCAACTTATGGTGGAGCTGAGACAAGTTCATTTGGTGGCAGCGATGCATGTGTCGAGGTACCTATGAGGTACGGTGGATTATGCACTAAGATATGTCATAGTTGGTGGAGTGGAGTTGTAGGGGTACACATATTTTGATTGGGATGGGAGTACTGTGGACATCTAGATGTTGTTTCAACTTGGGATCAACCATGGTATAATGGGAAGCAACAGCCAGTGGCACTTAGTTCAGTAGAGACAAAGTACTTGGCAACGAGTATGGTTCATTATGAAGCAATGTGGCTTCGCAAGTACCTTGTAAGATTATTTTGTCTGAATATGGGGCCAACAATGATTCAATGTGATAATCAGAGTTGCATTAAGCTCTTGGAAATCTCGTGTTCCATGATAGGTCCAAACATATTGAGATCAAATACCACTTTATAAAAGACAAGGTCCAGAGAGGTGTTGTGAGATTGCAATACATTTCCATAGAGGAGCAGGTGGCAGATATTCTCACTAAGCCTCTAGTGAAGGGGAAGTTTGCGAAGT
>APFE030975837.1:2313-34951 GCA_000404065.3 Pinus taeda
TTCAGGACTATTTTCATTCAGTTATTTTCCTCTAAACTATCTTTGTGCAGATCAGGGGGTGTTGTTTCAGTTTCCGCAGCTGGCCACCGTTTCCGCAGCTGGAACCTGTTTCCGCAGCTAGAAACGATTTTCGCAGCCAGCATCACTCTGTTTTCAAAATACAATCAACTGTTAGTGCCAAAATCATGCAATGCAGGTGTACGTGAGCTAAAGACATGGGGCATCTTCAAAATATCAAAAAAAGAGCAACTGGTTAGAAACCTTGAGCAAAGATTGACAAGTGCCCAAAGGTATGATCAAAAATCTCTATCAAACAACACTTCAAGTCATCATTATGTATAGTTATTAACCCATAACCGGTTATTCTATGTGCAATGATTTAATATATTCACCCACTACCATTCTTATTCCGCAATACCATTCCATACACCTCGCATTCATTTTTCCTAACGGTCTTATGATTACTCCGAGTTCAAACTCAAAAATGACTATACTTCTATTTATGACCCGTAGTCCTAAGACGTGACCTATTGTATTACGGCTCTTCCCAGCCATAATTTCCGCAGCCGTCTGCTTGAGATGTGTAAATCTCACATATAGTCACCTGACTCGGAAGAATCCTGTTGTTACTCCACTCATATCATAATCCCCGCATATACTCATGCTTCATTTTATGAACTCGGTCACGGTCACCATTTCTCACCCACTGTTCTTCCTGTGATTTGGGCATTCCTATGTTTCTGACTGTAGTCACTATAGTTTTCTTGACGCTTTGATTGCAGCCACTGCAGTCATCCTAAACCTCGATTACAGTCAGTACAGTCTCTCCTAAAAACCCTGTGATAGAGCCATTCTTCCTTAACCCTCATACATAGAAAAACCCTCAGTGAATTTAAATCCAAGGATGGGAAAATTGTTGAGAGCCGAGCCAGAAGGATCAAAATACTTGGAGGGTTATCGCCAAGTCAAGGAGTTATTAGAGAAAGCCAAATGGCTCCGATTTATTCAGAAATTCAAGGGGTATAACAAGGAAGTGACTAAAACCTTTGCAAGGTCCTTTAATGGACAAACAGTGGAGGTTGGAGACTTAAAGTTTGCGGTGACCGAGGCCACAATAGCAGTAGTCACAGGCCTACCTCAAGACGGAGAAAGATGGTTCAAAAACAGAAGCGTGGATGATCAAATCTGGAGAGCCATGCTACGAAATCAAGGTATGGATACCACCGTATTCACCAGAGGCATCCCAGTGCATGTATTGAAAGAAGAATGGTCTGGTTTATTGTTGGTCATACAGAAATTTATCACATGTGAGGGTCGTTTCGGCTCTATGTACATGTATCATGTGAGGTTAATGATGAATTTTATAGATGGCCACATTCTTAATTTACCACATTTTCTGCTAGCAAGTTTAAAGAAGATGAGTGTTATGGTTCAAAAGCATGTAGGTAACATTGAGCCACATCTCTACCATCATGGGCTCATAAGAATTCTGATTGAGGAGCAGTTAAAGAAAACTAAGGATACATGGGAAAAATTTCTAACAAGAAAGTACTTCCAAGAGCCAGCTGAGGCCTCTGGAAGTAGTCCATCAAAAATCCCATGGAAAAGTAGGAGGAGGGAGAAAAATTTTACAGCCCAAGATTCCCCTATAAAAGAAATTGAAGAGACTGTCCAAAAGAGGAAGAAGACCAGCCCAAGAATAAGAAACAAAAGAAAGAAAAGGGAAAAATAACCAAGAGGTCTCTCCGTCCCCTGAGAAATCCTTAGAAGAGGACTACCAGCCTCTGTCACAAAGGCTACTAGATCTTAAAGTTGCTGCCATGGCCAAGAAACAGTAGAAAGGGAAACAGAGTGCAGAAAAGACAAGTATGAGTTCATCCTTGAGAAGGAGCTCTCGGCTAAAAGGAAAATGGAAGAAAACCAAGGGAGATCAGTCCCACTTTATTGATTTAAGTGATGAAATACTTGAGAAATCTCTAGAACAACCAAGCCTTGAAACAAGTCCTCCACGAGAGGAAAGTCCTTTTCGGCCAGAAGGAGTGAGTAGTCCTCCTCCATCAGATTTTGAGTTTAGACAGAGAAAGTCACCTGAGGTGGATCCTAATCAGCAAGAGGTATACAATTACCTGGAATCCTTAGAACAATCAGCTGCAGGACCAAGTACCTCTCTTCCATTTGATGCACAGGTTCAGTCTCTGAAACATGAAGTTTTTGAGCTAGAAGTCCTAAATAGACACATAATACAAGAAAATGAAACACTTAAGGAGCAGGGTAAGGTAGAAAAAATGGTCCATGATAATACCATGCTTCATTTAGGACTGTGGTGGAAGAAGAATAGAAGACTGAAGAAGAGATGCAAAAAGTTAAGCAGAGCTTTAATTAACCTCAAGTTCAAATGTCTGGTTAGAAAGCCAAGGATGATGATGATGATGGCATCAAAGAAAAAGAAAAGAGGACTAGATGTCCTTGCAGAAGCCTCAGAGCATTTGGATTAAAGGGAAATCACTCAATTTTGGTCGCATGAGGACATGCAACACCTTCACAGTGGGGGTATGTTGAGCCTCAACCTTGCACCTTCCTATACACCCTCTTAGCCCTCATTCTCCACTCACTCCATTCATCCAGTCGTTAAATCATTGCATTATAGTTTAAAAAGGACTGTTTATATGGTTTTCTTAGTATACTGACGACTGTTGTTTGGTTTAGTTTTTTTGTTCATGCAGCTTCGGAAACTTGTCAGTTTCCGCAGCCAGCACAGGATTCCGCAGCTATTTTGTTAAAAGTTGTGCTCCAGGTGTCCTCTGAAGGAACGAGCTGCATGGGCAAGCTCCAGATGGCAGGTACATGGAACGTGTCCCTTCGAATCGGCCAAATCATCCATGAGAGGTCGCGGTCAACCAAAGTCAAAGACAATGCCAGCCAAAGAGTTTAGCAGTGGCACGTCACTGTTTTGGGCACGTGAATGATATGTGGCATAGTTCTTAGCTCACAAAGGCACCAGCACTCCTAGAGATCGTTCCTGAAACATGAATCTAACAGTCAACCACTCCGAAGACTTAAGAAGCATAACGACAGTTACACTAGATCTCAGCTGAAGAGATCTACGTGTCTATGGCAACGCAGTTAATAGCGTAGAAGTTGTTAGTTAGCTGTAGTATTTTTGCATTATAAATAACGCGTCGTTGAATGCTGTAAAGAGACTTTTTGATGCATGTGAACTCTGAACTGTTTATGTAATTTCCGCGCTGCTGGTTATCTTATCACCCCACTGTTTTATATGTTGTTGTTTTAAATACATGAGAAGACTTTTCTGAAGATAGCCGTGTGACTATTTGATTGGCTGAAGTGGCAGAGGGCCCCTGCACGCTGAAGCCTTGTAAAGTGTTTATTTTAGTTTAATTATGTTTTTGTTTTATCATTAGCTTGTACATAATATGTTGTTTTATGTTTCTGCTTTTCATATCTTTACCTTTGTTTTCTTAGAGTTGTAAACTGATTAGTGCTTTTTGCAGGTTCTCTTAGGCGGCTTGGGCAATTTTTAAATCTTTTTGATAACTTTTGGCATATGAGATCATCTTGTCCTTCCTGCTAACTTTTATTTTCTGAAGTTTAAATTCAGCATTTTCCTTTTTAAAGTTGTGATTTGCTTATTTCTTTTTCTCTTATTTATATATCATACTGCTCAACAATTTATGATTTCTTTCTGTGGTCAAATGACTATATCAGCAAGAAATTAGAACATTATTAACTGTAGTATGATTTAGTTGTCATATTGCTTACTCATGGTTGCTTTCCATAAAGTAGATTGAGCTGAATGGGAAAGGACTAGAAGAGTTTAACTAGTGTGATTAGTTCTTTTATGCAACTTACATTTAGATATCATATTGCTTGACATGTTCATGATTACTTCCCCAAGGTAGATTGAGTTGAAGGGTAAAGGATTTGAAGAATTTAAGTAGTGTGATTAGTTTCTTTTATGCAATTTACTTTCTTGAACAGTTAAATATCATATTGCTTAACTTGTTTATGATTACTTCCCACCAGGTAGATTGAGCCGAAGGGAAAAGGATCTAAAAAGTTAAAGTAGTGTGAATTAGCTGCTTTGCTTTAAGTTTGAGTTGTTTTTCAAGTTTTTGCTTTCTTTTCATTTTCAGCAGCAAGGATACCGGGCCATTGTCATTAGTTCACTATTTGATGCATTTGTTTTCTCTTAAGAATTGATTTCATTTTAAAGCTTTCTTTTGAGCATTTTCAAGTTTAAAATCCATCATCTACACTCCACACACTTCACATTTCACTTTTACCATCACACACTAAGGAAAAATAAAATCCAAAAACAAACTAAAAAGCTTAAAACGACAAAAGCCTAAGGAAATGGTTATCTAGTACATATATTACACTTCACTTCGTCAGTTTACGAACCCCGGGTTGACATTATAAATAGCAATTTAGATCACACTAAATTGACCAAACATAACCCATGCAAAAAAATAGCAGAAAATTACTAGTCTAAAATCTAGAAATTTCAGAACTAATGTGCTAGTAAATCTATAAAATGCTTAACCTATTCAAGTGAAAATTAAATGAGGTAAATGTTTTTATTAAATAGAATATTTTTTTGATATAATTCAAGTGGAATCAACTCAATTGAAGCTCGTTAGCATGTTCTAAAAAATAGCAGAAATTTCTTGTTATTTGCCACAAGCCACTTCTAGAAATCTAAATTTGGGAATAAGAAAACTAATTCAAGTATTTCAATGATTACTATGACATTACAAATTTTTTCAAATGATGAAACGATGCTTTTGATCCTAAAAAATAACTTACCTCAACCATTTAACCCAATCCTACAAAAAGAAATCATTAATACTAAATGCACAAATAGAAAAAAATAAGAAAAATATATGCATGTAATTAAGAAGTGAAAGGAAGAAAAGTAAATGATACAAAATGGATATGAGGATGTTGGGATGGCCAAACCCAATGAAAATCAGAGTCCTATAAAGGAGACCAATATTTACAAGATGAGCATGGCACCATTCTTCACTATTTCCATCCATACAATTACATTCCTGCAAGAAATGAAAGTGGAGTTGCAAAAATATGAGTTCTCCCAACAAGAAGACTCATAAAAATCCACCTTTTTGACACCTAATCATTAGGATTGGGTGAATATAATGTAAATAAATAAATAAGTAATATGAACAATCATTGGGAGATGAAGTGAATAGTCTCTCCAACATGTATATAATGAAGACCTACCTGAAGGAATAAGATATACGAATCAATTTTGCTTTGAGGAGTTACTGCCTGGCCAAACATGGTATCAGAGCACAGGTCCTCAGTCCCTAAAATTAGTTGTAACTCCATGCATCAGTTTTGTCTGCCATAACCATTGCCTGCTTCCTCTGAGCTCCCTGGGTTGTTCATAATTTTCCTCCCTGCACCTCTAATCATTGTTTGCACGTTTTTTTGGGTGTAACGTCTCTCAGCCTGACAAAGAACACCCAGCTCCTGGCATCGCCTGCAACCGACACCGTAAGCGCACAGTTTGCATAGAGAAACGAGCAAGTATCCATGGCCTGAGTGTTGAGTTTTTTTTAAATCTATGCTGCGTAGATTAAAGGTTGTTGTTGGCATATGCTTGAAGTTTTAATGCTGCTCCGATATAGGTTGTCCCAAGTTTTAACGTTGTCCTAGTTTTAACATTGCTCTGTTGCTTTAACGCAATATGACCAGCAACCTGATCAAGATCTCTTTGACCACTAGATGTGATACGCCATCCGCCATTGGGATCCATTTCAATGATATTCATAATATCTAATTGTTGTAGTACATCTCAAGCAATAGATCCACTATTTTTACGATCACCATAAATTTTACAAAAGATCCAACTCTGATACCCTTTCTCAAATAGATTTTCCTTGCCATTGAAGCTGCTCCGTTGTTTTGAATGCTACTCCCCTCCATAAGTATTTCAGAATGTTGCGTTGAACTATTTTGAAGAATGTTGCTCCTGTTTTGAAGAACGTTGATCTGTTGTTTTGAACGCTGCTTCTGTTTTGAAGAACGCTTCTTCCATAAATATTCCATAAGTATTCATGTTTTGAAGAATGTTGCTTCCATAAGTATTATGGTATTAGACAGAGAAAATTGGCACATTATTCCATAAGTATTCCTATTTTGAAGAATGTTGCTTCCTATTTTGAAGAACGTTGCTTGCATAAGTATTCTGGTATCAGACAGAGAGAATTGGCAGATTATGAAGCAATTTTTTTCCTTATTTTGGCGCTGATTATTATCTATTATAACTTGCAAAAAAAAAAAAAGGAAAAAAAATTGATGAGGAAGAGATTTGAAATTTTTTCAGAGTGCATAGCTGATCTGAATATTTCTTTGGGAAATGTTTTATAATAATCAATTTTCATTTATTATTGTTGGGTTCCATCCTTAAAATTAAAGACAAAGATAGTACAAAGCCCTATATGGAGAGAATGCCCCTTTGAATTGTAATTTTTTTAAAAATTGCCACCATAAGTACAATTTTATTGTATATTGGCAGAAGTATTTTTCTATCAGCAGAAGTATTTTTTACAGTATGCTTTCAATCATATCTATTGTGGGAATAGTTCTTACTAGCAAGGAGAACCATCCTGAGTGGTCCCAGATGATAAAACACACCCTCATTTTGAGTGAGTTGTGGAAAGGAGTGTGTGTTGGAGACGGAGACAAAGAGCTATAACAACCTACCTCTGACAAAGAGCTCGTCATTTGGGAAAACAAGAACAACAAAGCTTATGCATTAATCATAGCATCTGAAAATTAAGAGGTGAGTCATCATATTTCACCATTTTCAACTACTTTTGAAGCCTTACAAAAGCTGAAAGAACTCTATGACTCACATTCTACACTTGAAGTTGTTCAACTCATAATTAAACTCTTCACTCTTGAACTGCAAAATAATGATCCTCTTGCTCTTGCATCTGAAGTAAAGTCTATAATGCATGATATCAAATCCACTAATGTTGAATTGGATATTCCTCCTATCGCTTTTCTCAAGGCACTTTATCCTACTTACTCCAATTATCTTGATTCATTGCAAGCAAATGGAAATATCAAAGATATCACCTTTGACTCTCTTGTGAAAATGTTTGCCGAAAGAGAGAAAGCTTTTGGAAAGAAGATAGTCCCTGAATCTTCTGAAGAGGTTGTGTGCCTTTCTCATAAAGAAAAGCATCTAGCTCAAGATTCTTCAGGAGGAAGAGGTGGTCGAAGAGGAAGAGGAAGATATTTTAGAGGCAGGGGGTGCAGACACTCTTAAGGAGAAAAGGTAAATTTACAATGCATATGCTGCAAAAGAAATGGATCACATGATGCCTCTACATGCAAGCTACCATGGGACAAAATTGAGCAGCAAATAAACCAACAGAAAGGTAAAACTAATGATACAGAAAAAGGTAAAGAATCTGAATCCGCTCACTATGTTGTGGCACAATGTAATATTGGAGTAAATGAAGATTTATTTAATGCTTCACTTGCTTCTTGGAAAAATGATTTGTTGTTTGATTCAGGAGAAACCTGCCACATGACTCATAGAAACAATTTTTTTGAAGAATTTACTGACAATGTTGATGGAGCAGTATACTTTGCAGACCAATCAAAAATCAAGCCATTAGGGCTTGGCACAATCAGGCTTCAATTACCTGGTCTTCTAGACTTTCTTCTGCATCATGTTCTTTATCTCCCATAGCTTAAGAGAAACTTGTTGTCCTTGGTCCACATTCGCCAACAAGGTCATTCCATTCATATGTTTGATGGCAAGCTTGAAGTAAGAAAAGAATCTAACCACTCACTTGTCATGAGGGGAATAGAAGAAGAAAGGCTTCTCAAGCTGCAAGGAACCTCTGCTCATTCACAACATTTTTCATACAATTCTTATTATGAAGAAGGTACACTTCTATCAAGTTTATTATGGCATGCTAGATTTGGACATTTGAACTATGACACCCTCCGCTTGTTGAAGAAAAGTGGTATTGCTGGTTTGCCTACAATTCCTAGGAAACTTAAGCAATGTGATGCTTTCATTCTAGGAAAGCATAGCAAACAGTCTTTTCATGATTCACATTCAAGAGCACATAGAAAACTTGAACTCATTCATTCAGATTTATGTGGTCCAATGCATGTTCCTTCTACAAATGGAAATAAATATATGATGACATTTATTGATGACTACACCAGAATGTGTTGGGTTTATTTATTGAAGAACAAATCTGATGCTTTTCAAACATTCAAGAACTTTCATAAATGGATTGAAAATTATGCACAATCTCATATTGGGTCTATTTGCACTGATAATGGAAAAGAGTACACATCAAATGAATTTGAAAACTATCTTTGCCAACATGGGATCAAACATCAAACAATTGTGCCTTATAATCCCCAACAGAATGGTGTAGTTGAAAGAATGAATAGGACAAGCTTAAATATGGCACGATCCATGCTCTTCTTCAAAAATGTAAAGATAATGTTTTCGGCTGATGTTGTTCTATGTGCTGCATATATAAAGAATAGATGCCATCTAATGTTATTAGAAACAAGACTCCATATGAAATGTGGTATGGATATGTTGCTTCAGTAAAGCATCTCAAGTTCTTTGGTTCCACCTGTTATGCCTTGATACCTAAGGTACATAGAAACAAACTTGGTGCTAGAAGTTAAACATATCTTCCTGGGGTATTCAAACACCTCCAAAGCATATCATCTCTATGATGAAGTAAATAAAAAGTTTGTTGTATCTAGAGATGTAGTTTTTCTTGAATCATCCAAAACTGACAATGTTGTTGAACAACAACTTGATCACTTGGATAGATTCCCAAAAGAAAAATCATTTCAAGAATTTGATAATCAGATTCCACATCTTGAAGGGGGGATTCCTATACTAGATCAACATGTGGAATCTTCTTCTGAAGAACACTCTTCCCTACATGAAACTCCAACAACAGATGATGCTTTAAGTGATGTGATTGATAGAATTAGGAGACTCAATATTGATTCAGTCCCAACTCAATCAGTGGAGCAACCTGGACCATCTGAAAAAGGTCACCCACAATGGTTGACAAATACACTTGAAAGTGTTCATCCTGATGAGGTTGGAAAGACAGGAACTAGAAATTCAAAATGAGAAAATGGATGTTTCTTATGATTGTGAATTGAACTTGTCTACAGATTTTGAACCAACTTCCTTCAAATAAGTTGCTTGTCATGATGAATGGAAAGAGGCGATGCAAAAGGAGTATGATGCCCTCATAAAGAATGGCACTTGGAAGCTAGTTGATCCCCCATTAGGAACCAAACGAATTGGCTGCAAGTGGGTCTACAAGAACAAGTATAAAGATGATGGCTCACTTGACAAGCACAAAGCTAGGCTTGTGGAAAAAGGTTTTGCATAGAAGGAAGGGGTCGATTATGAGGAGAATTTTGCCCCCATAGAAAAATGGGCTACCATATGGACACTATTTGCCCTAGCAACTCAAAACAGTTGGAAAGTCCATCAAATGGATGTAAAAAATGCTTTCTTGAATGGAGATCTAAAAGAGAATGTTTTTATGTCCCAGCCTGAAGGATTTGCTGTGAAAGGACATGAACATAAAGTATGAAAACTTGTGAAGTCCTTGTATGGCCTCAAACAAGCACCACGAGCCTGGTATGAAAAACCAACTCAGCATCTTCTGAAACTCAATTTCAAACATTATGATCTTGATGATGCAACTTTATTTGTGAAGAATGTTGGCAAAATAGTTGTATATCTTGTAGTATATGTAGATGGTCTTTTGATGACAGGGAACAATGAAAGCTATATTGCATCCATAAAGAAGGAATTGGGGAAAAGTTTTGAAATGACGGATTTGGTCTATGTTCATTACTATCTTGGTATTGAAGTAACCCAACATCCGAAGGCCATATTTCTTTCTCAAAAGAAATACATTGGAGATCTATTGAACAGGTTTGGCATGATAGAATGCAATCCTCTTACTACTCCAATGGAACAAAACTTAAAGCTCACATCTATTGAAGGAAAAGAATTTAAGCATGCAACAAAGTATAGACAGCTTGTAGGAAGTCTCAACTACCTAACTACTACCCGACCAGACATTTCCTTTGCTGTTGGAATCCTATCCAGGTTTATGCAAAAGCCTTGTGAGGGACATTGGTCTGCTACAAAAAGATTTCTAAGGTACTTGAAGGGAACTGAAGACTTTGTAATCAAGTATACACAGGCGGATGACTTTAGCTTGATTGGATACTCTGATTCAGACTTTGATGGAGACAAAGAACTGGGGTATCTACTTCAGGATATGCTATGAGTCTTGGATCAAGAGTTGTCTCCTGGAGATCATGCAAACAATCAATTCCACCAGATTCCACAATAGAAGCAGAATACGTAGCAGCAGCTGAAGCAACAAAAGAAATTGTGTGGCTCAAGAAAATTCTTGAAGATTTGCATGTAAACCAAGTACAATCAACTCCACTCATGATTGACAATACCTCTGCAATAAAGTTGGCCAAGAACCCAAAGTTCCATGATCGAACGAAGCACATCAATACTAAATATCATCTGATTCGACATCATGTTGAGGCCAAAACAATCCATCTCCGTCATTCTTCCACTAATGAGCAAATTGCAGACATCTTCACCAAAGAACTTGGAAGAGAAAAACTTGAACGATTCATAATGATGCTTGGACTCACCAACATCCCTTCAGATTAAGGGGGGGATGTTGACACCTAATCATCAAGATTGGGTGAATATAATGTAAATAAATAAATAAGCAATATTAACAGTCATCGAGAGATGAAGTGAATAGTATCTCCCTCATGTATATAATGAAGACCTACCTGAAGGAATAAGATATACGAATCAATTTTTCTTTGAGGAGTTACTACTTGGCCTGACACACCCGTAGAGGAAAATTCAACTTGGTACTTATACAAAATGATTAGGAAGTATTCCCCATGAATGGAGGAAGATTTCCACACCAAATTCCCTTAATTAGTGAATCTGGTTCCTAATACTAGGAATCTGCATTAAATGACACGGAACACATTCCTAGCTTTTCTCAATCATTGGAGCTCTAGAATCTATGCAATTATTTTAGAATATCTTCTTGATTTATTATTTAATATTGATTCTCCTATAGTAGGGAGTAAGCCCCTAAATTATCTCCTCCTCCAAATCTTCATAATCTTCCCAATATTCTCACAATATTCCACAAAAATAAATAATATTAGGCACAAATATGAAATTATCCATAAACTTTCATAATGAGCATATTAAAGTTAAAAATACATTATCTAATGCAAAAAGAGAGGTTTAATGTGTTGAAGGATGGTCCGATGGGTCTTGATTTATGTTTAATTTAGAGGCTCGCAATACCCCCTGTTGAATGTGTTGGTCATCCTATGAGAAACTTAGCGACCTCATTGTGCCTCATTCATGGCCCTAGTGGCCTCTCTCTTGTGCATTCCTCAGTCCTTTCTCTTAAGAATCTTGGTTGTAACTTCTGCAAGGATAAGCACAAAAATGTAGTTGTTCTTTTCATGATTGTTTAACAGTCTCTTACGCGAAAAAAAAAAAAAAAAAAAAAAAAAAAAAAAAAAAAAAAAAAAAAAAAAAAAAAAAAAAAAAAAAAAAAAAAAAAAAAAAACTTTCCTGTTTGCAAGTGAACTTTGCTGGCTTGTAGATCCATTTCATTCATATAGGCCCTTGAAACCTTCATTCCATTTTCACCCATTTTTCCAAAAAAAAATGTGCATAGGAAAATCACAGTGTATCTTGAGACCATTAGCCTTCCTTCTTCCACTTATTTCATTATTCTTCTCTTTTGTGGCCTAGATGATTGCGTACTGACCTTGGAGTTCTTTGTTTTGATTAGGTCTCTCTTAGGCACTACCATTTTGGGTTTTAGCACAATTTATTCCTTTCTTACTTCTTGTAGCAACATTCAACCTTCATGTACCAGTCATTCCTGCTATTTCAAGGTCTTCTAACTATATGGAGTGATGAGAAATGATGTAGAGGGTTTGGAGGATGATGCTAGGGCTCATAGGGAGTAGTGTAGGTTTGTTAAAATGGAGCGGATGTGCTTTGTGTGTTTTTTTCAACAATTTTTTAGGGTGAGACAGAGTGTAGGGTCTTTTCTTGTAAAAATATTTTTTCCTTATGAAATGGGATGGATGAATGATGGATAGATAGTGGGTATTGTTAGCACCTAGATTTGCCTTAGGCTGAAGGAAGGCAAAATTCAGGGTAACCACAAACCACGCTCAGTCTGGTAGCTAGCCCTACCAGAACAGGAGAGGGCTCTCTCTGTGTCAGGCTCAGTGAATAAATAATCGATATGGTTTGAGATTACTTACAGTGAATATTAATTTTAGGCTAGGTAAATAAACATGGAAACAAAAGGTAATTTTTGATAAATGATTGAGTTTCTGGGATGTATGGGACCAACGAACAACAATGAGTAGAGAATTTAACACAAAGGCACAGATTACTTCGTGAGGCAAGACAGGCGGAAAGTCTAGCAATTAAATATGAAATACTGTGAAATGGAAAGATTGTTTAGGAGGGTGAACAGGGCATAAATGCATGAATCCTTTTCAACAAAAGAAGAACACAGAACGTGAAAGCTTTCCCACAGGCAGAGCAATAAACATGAATTCTACCTTATCTTACTTAGAAACTTTCACTAGAAATGAATATGAATGAACTGTGAAACATAACGAAATACATATGAAACATAAAGAGAATATGTTTGCTACACTCACACCACATGAATCTCATGAACCAGAGTCACTGCCTTTCATTAATTCTCTGTCAAAATATACAATGAGTAGCTGAGTTTCTCTCCCACAGTCTCCCAGAAATTACAACCAACCCTTTGCAAATGGTTTTACATAAAATAAATAGAATTTTCCATTGGGAAATGGAACGACCCACAGTTGGGGAGTTTTTCAAATCATTACAAACTAGAAATGGAAAGCCAACCATTAGTGACAGGTGCAGTGTTACAAAAATGACAAACTATTTGGGTGATTGCTCGTCTTCCTTTGCCACTTGGATAGAAGCCAAACTTTAGTGAAAATATTTTTTAAACTTTGCCTTAGGTGCGAAGAAAGATATAGTGTAAATGAGCGGGCCAACTTGGAAAAAATCGCGAATCAAAATGTCGCAGCGCGGAAGTGATTTTGGCCTTCGGGTCTCTGTGCGCTGTGCCCAAAACTATATTCATCGTGCTACTTTGGAGGTAATTTTGAGGTACCTTATGGATTCCAAATTGTGCCAAAGTGTGCTTGTTAGAAAGCCCTACCTATCTACTTTCCAACCCAAGTGGAATTTCTTAATGTGGTGCTCATTTTCCCCTCCAAAACTTCAATCTCCCAAGACTGCTTCCTATGTGTCAAAATAGGGGCAGAGAGGTCGTTGTTTTAGTGTTTTTGACCTCCTGGGGACTCGAAATTTGCTGAAACTTCTTGGCCATGCACCAGAAGTCATGATTTTTCATGTTGAATCCAAAAATGTAAACCTTTCATGATTTAGAGCTCCCTATCATAAGCGTCGCGCCAGTGGTGCGGCGCACAGGGAGAAAAACCCTGTTTTGTGCACAAAAATTTGTCAAATGACCAAAATTGCGCCAAATTTTTTGAAATTTGGGCTGGAGATTCTCTATGAAGTGCTATGCTGGGCCACAGAGGCTTCAGCCAAGATTTGGAGCCGATCTTTCTCTTTTTTCCTCTTTTGTCTTTTTGTCGCTCTCCTCAATTTCGCCTTCAAATTCCTTATCCGAGCCTTTGAACTCATGTTCTGTGCCCTATAGTGATAAACCATCTGCATCAATAATTTTTTGTCCTTGTCGGCCTTCTCTAGCAGTCTCTCAAGGTGGATGTTGATCCTCTCGAGCCAAGACTCTTGGTCATTGTTAATCTCTTGCACTAATGGAGTGAGCTCAATCCTCCTACGTTGGGCAGATTGGTGATTCTCGCGGATGCTTTGCAACTCCATGATCTCATGCTGGTCTTCGAGCTATTTGTTCCTCTGCTCCAAATACCTGATAATCCACTTAGCCCTCTCAAAATTGAGAGACAAGGCTTGGATCTCCATTTGCTGCTCCTGGATGGTCCTCCTAAGTTTGGCACTCTCCACATATGTATCATCATCATCAATGAGGATGAAGTAGGCCTCTCATTCACTTGATGGCCCCTCATCATGCATGGGCCTCTTTCCCCTGTCCTGTACCTATGTTTTCGATGTTGTAAGCGAGGCCCCTTCCACCCCGGGTGGAGATAACACTCTCTTTTCTACTGCAAACAAATGTCTACTGCCTCTCTGATATATGATGAATACCGGCATAGTAGCGGTCTCATGGTGCTCATACTGATGAGAAGGACCACCTATCTGATGTTCAACCTCTGATAATACCTGTGAAGTGCTGAAGAGCTCACGGGAGATGAAATCATCCCAAGTAATGCCCTGTAATCCCAGCTGATGAACCACCAAAATGATAGACACTGTTAAGTTGCTGCTGAGGGGTCTTGTGCTGCATGAACGTGTTCATCCTCTCTATGTTCCTGCAAATAAAATATGGGATGTTCATCATCCATACCATGGTAAAGTGCATGAGCAACCTGATGTGATAGGCATATCAACGAGAGAACCTCCCCTCACAGCTGAAATATTTCATGATTAACTTCATCAGTGGAGCATATTCATCTTTCAAATATCGGAATGGAAAGACTCTTTTGAGCTTCCTCAAGAAATTGGCCTTAATGTATAGCTCATAATGTTGCCGATCAACCTTCTGTTTCTTGTGCCATGGTTCTCCAACGTTCGGTATGCCGGTTGCTAATGAGACAGTTTCAGGTGTTAGTGTGAAGGTGACACCGGCTAAGATAGAGTCATCTCCATGTAAGTGAAGCACAAAAAGGTGGGCTAACTCATGATGAACTTGAACACTAGCCACCTTTTGACAAAACTCAAAACATGATAGATGCTGGAAACATGACATAGCAAGAGGGCAGGCCTGCAATTCTGTAAGGGTGGTTGGTTCATTCCTAACATGTTTGCCACTTTTATGATGTCTCCGGGGAGCCTGTTCTTCCGAGGATGAATCACTTTGGGTTTCCATTTCATACTTCGATGAATTCTCAGATGCCATGACTGCTGTATATGGACTGTGCTTGGACTGGCTTTGATGGTGTATCAAACTATGTGTTGTTATGAACTCTACCACCAAGGGGAACAATGCAAAAGGGAGTGTTAGGAAGGGGAATAATATGATGGGATCAGGGGTTATGGGGGGAAATTTTGTTTAGGGACATGTAGGAGGGTTTGGGGATTTTATAAGGTAGGATTTTGGGGTTTTACATTTGACAAATGAGTGAAGGGGATAGGGAATAGGAGTTTAGTAACGTTTTAGGGTAGGGAAAAAATAGGCTAAAATGGGATAGGGGGGAAGGGAACGATGGAAAGAAGGGTAAGGTGAAAGGGAGGAGGAACCATGGCATCCACACAACAAATTTGCAACCCTAACAACAATGGTTTTGATGATTTCAAGTGGTAGGGTTTGGGAGTTTTTATTGCAACTATAAACGGCCATAAACCATCATCATATTCACAAAATTTGATGAGAAACCGAGATGTCGACCCTACCTGGAAATTTCAAGGGTTTCAAGGTGATTTGTTGTAAATTTGGAGACAAACCGGGCTTTTATGGGTGTGTACCGCGTAGCATACCCAGTGGCGACACACACCCAGTGCGTCGCACCCTTTGTGTCTGTCGCACCCATGTTAATTTAACACTGTGTGGTTGCGCCCTGTGCGTCGTGCTCCCTCTGTGCACCGCAGCCCTCTTCTTGTGCGTTGTGCCTTTGAAAACACCTCCAACCTCACTCAAAATGCGTGCTTGCTCTCACAATCACTTTGAAATGCTTTATCTCTATCCTTGGTGTGCAAAATGACATTGTTCCTTGTGGAAATTCTATATAAAGACATTTGGAGTCATGGTTTTGATTTCCGTTTCTTCAAAACCCACTTTGATAATGTTTTATTTTGGCACCTTTTCCTAATTTAATTCAACTCTGTATTTCACTTTTCCCTTTGAATTTTTAGCTAAAATGATGAAATTTTTGGCCCTTTTTGCAGGGCTTGCATGACATGGCATTTGGCCAAGGAAACCATGACTACGCCTGAAGAGATCAACTGGAAATTTTTTTGAAAATTATCACATGACACACTGTTTGACTTTTCTTCAAAACAAATTTTTGAAGAACAATTGTAATCTGTCAACATGACGATGAAAATCTTTAAATCAAAACTTTGTAAGGGCCTCTCTCTATCCTGCATCGCTTTATTGGACACGGTTGAAGACCAAATTGACTAATCCCTAGGCCTAATGACTGAAAATTACTCTTGTCCATTAAAAGATCAAACATTGACTGTTATGGACTTTAGTGAACATTGATGAAAAGACCTGAGCCAGCACGTGCCATACATGAGGGGAAATGATTGACAAGACCTTTCCGTCAAATTATGGCATGCCCCTAGCGGAATGCAGCTGAGTGAATGGAACGAGACTCCTAAAAATGAAATGCAGAAAGAGTTTTGATCTCTAACGGAGGACTGGCGAGACCGACAATAACATTGGCTCCAATGGGGGATGGTAGCTCCTTGGAGGTGCCAAGAACAGTAGATCTCTGGAAGAGCTAGAAAGTGCCTTCGTCCATTGGGCTATGGAGTCATTATTTCGACAAACAACACAAGACTCTGACTCATTTATGAAACTAAAATGACCAAAAAATGGACTCAAATTTGATATTGAAATGACTTGAAAACGAACTTGACAAACTCTAACCAAACTGAAATAAAATGGTATTTATAGTGATAGTGGAAGCAGCGCCAATAACTCAGAAATGGTACCGCTTGAGCAGCCGACCATTGATCGGCCCTCCTAGACAATCTTCCCCATTCATTTCCTTTAGAAGAAAGGCATTCTAACCTCAATATGCTGCAATCTTGAAGGGACCTTTCTAGAGATTATCGAACTTACCATGTTTACCCTTTTCCTCATTCCTTGCATCCCACTTCAACACCACATCATCCAACTGAAATTTGTCTTCCTTTGCTTTTCTGTCATAAATTTTCTTAATCTTCTCCTACAGCTTGGACGTGTTTTGGAAAACTTCTTCTCTGGTCTTATGCAAGTGGACTATTTGATTCAACCTTATCTGCATAGGATCATCTTCACTGCCAACCTCCTGAAGAAGTTTGACTAACGGGGCTGCAAGAGAGGTAGGAAACACTGTATCAAATCCATAAACAAGCTTAAACGGGGGCGTACCAATGGATTTATTTTGACTTACCTGATCTGCCCAAAGTGCATTGACCAACCTCTTATGCCAACTCTTCTTTATATTTCGAGTAGCTTCTTGATGATGTTGACCAATGATTTATTAGAAGACTCTGCCAATCCATTGCCTTATGGATGATAGGCAGTTGAGTGACCCAAAATGATGTGATATTTATGACAAAACTCTACCATCCTTTTTTATTTGAAAGTTGTTGCGTTATCAGTGATTAACTTATTCGGGCAACCAAAGCAAGACAAGATGTTATTTTCAAGGAATGAAATAATTACCGCATCTGTAGCTTGCCTTGTGGGAATTTCTTCAATCCATTTCGTGAAATAATCTATTGCTGTGAGGATCCATCTATGCTGACCGGAAGAAGCGGGATGAATTTCACCAATGAAATCCAACCCCCATTGCTGAAAATGGGCACTTACCTCAATGGGCTTAAGTGGTAAAGGCTGTAATTTCTACCTTCCTTCGAAAATCTGACACTTATGACAGCTCTTGACCACCTTATATACATCAGCAAACAATTTCAGTCAATAGTATCCCACTCTCAGGACTTTATTTGCTATGACCACCACAGTCTCGTTCGTGGAAATCCTCCATGACCTTTTTTGCTTCTTTTTCCACCAAACAATTTAACAGAACGCCACCGGGATCTTTCCAATAAAGTGGAGAATTTAGAATGCAAAACTTGGCAGCCTTCAATTTGAGTGTTCTAGCTTTGTTTCTAGTCATGTCAGGTGGTGGTGACAAATTTTTAAGCACATAGATGATATCTGAATACCACAGAGAAAGAGAAAACATTTTAGATACCTGAATTGACAAACCTTCCTCATTCTCATTGGACATAGCAGCGATTAGATTTATGTCTAAGGTGTGCAAGATTGATTTGACCATTAAATTTTCCAATCCCTATCCTTTAACAAGCTTCGTGGGCTTTATTTCCACATCATATTCCAACAAAGCTGCAATCCACTTGCCTCATCTTCCTTCCAGATCTGTCTGCACTAAAACCTCTTTGACAGCAGTGTTAGGAACATAAGCCAAAATACGAGAAGGCAGAATATACACCCGAAAATATTTCAATGCTTTCACAAGTGCAAGGGCTTGCTTCTCAATGATGTTGTATTTTAAAGTTGTGTCTCTTATAGCTCTGCTGAAGAAAGCAATAGGTCTTTCATGATCATCTCTTTTCTGCAATAACACCACTGCCATAGTATGCTCCGAAGTGAATGAAAACAATATAAAATCTTGAGTGTAGTCTGGGCTGACTAGAACTGGAGCTAAAGAAAGAGCCAATTTGACTAAATTGAAATATTTTACAGCCTCCTCTGTCCATTTCACTTGGCTATCCTTCTTAAGCATGTTTGTAATCTCTCTTAGGTGTTTAGCAAGATTAGGTACAAAGCGGCGTAGAAAATTCATTTTACCATTGAAAGATTGAATCTCTTTCTTATTCCAGGGTAGATCGATTTGTTGAATCACTTGTACACGTGCTGGGTCAATACGAATGCCATCTTTTGAGATAATGTGCCTGAGTAGTTTTCCTTCCTCCATGGTGAACAAGCTCTTTTTCGGATTTAGTGACAGACCATATTTTCTACACTTTTGAAAGATAGTTTTTAGATGGTACATGTGTTCTTCATTAGATTTGGAAAACACCGTCAGATCATCCAGGTACACAACCAAAAAGACATCCTTCTCATTTGCGAAAGCCAAGTCCATTGCATGCTAAAATGTGGCACCCGCATTTTTCAAACTGAAAGGCATTTTAGCGTAATGAAAAGTTCCCCACGGAGTGGTGAATGTTGTCTTGTCTTGGTCATCTTCATGGACAGAAACATGGTTATATCCAGAATAACCATCAAGTAGTGACATATGAGATGCTCCCACTACTCTCTGAAGTATATGGTCCATTTTGGGCAGTGGATAGTTATCTTTCAATGAAACTTTATTGAGATTTCTAAAATCAATGCACAAGCGAATCTCACCTATCTTCTTTCGTACGAGCACCAAATTAGAGATCCAAACTGAAAATCTGATGGGAACAATGATTCATGATTTGTACAACCTGTTTATCTCCTTTTCAATTGATGGCAGCAGCTTTGGATTTAGCCTTCTCAACTTTTGTCGGAAAGGTTTTTGATTGGGCTTAATGGGTATAGTGTGCTGAATTATATTGGTATCATATGTCTTTAAGTCAGAATAGTCCCAAGACAACACATCTGCAAATGAAGACAACAAACTGATATATTTGGCTTTGATCTTTTGTGGCAATGCTTTAGATAGTTTTACCATTTCAGGATTAGCAGTTGTTCTGACATTGACCTCTTCCACACCCTTCTCTGTTGGCTGCAATGTTGGTTTGCAGGCTACATCATCTTGATCAAAGAGTTTTTCTAAAGGTATCAAGCCTTTAGGAATAGTGTTATTCTTTAGCTGCAACACGTCCATTTGATTGATCTGCACATCATCTTTATCATTATCTTTACCATCGTCATTTTCTACATCAATTGAGGTTTCTTTGAACTTACCTTTGTTTTGCCAAAAATCATCAATCTCCTCATCATCTTGGAAAACATGCCAATATCTCTGATTGTCTAGGACAGTTGGACGATGCTTGACATGGATTTCGAATTTATTACTAGAGTTCATTGGGATCTTCAAACTACTTGTTGCCTTAGCAAGAGCATCAGCAATGCTATTTTGTATACGAGGCACACATGTCAAGGTATATTTTGAAAATAATTTTAGGATGTCTAGGACTGCATTACAGTAAGCCCGTTGTTGGAGAGGTAAATCCCCTCTACAGATAGAGGCGATCCCTACTAGCCCAGAACGGGTCTAGCAACAATCAAACAATGCTATCACGCAAGTTCTTAATCGCAAATAAAAGGTAGGTGATGAAGACCTACTTGAGTTCCAATGCTTTCGTTTGTAGAAGAGATGTCGCCCACGTTCCTTTGCCTTGGCCGGTCACGATCCTCCACTATCCTCGTGAATGGACACCTGCACACACAAAGAGAACAACACAAACACAAGCATGAAATCTAATATATGCAATTATACATCAGTCAGGAAGGATATAATTCAACGTCAACCATTGCAAGTACAACGAGAATGGAACCATAATGATAGTCATCTATTATCAATAATCAACAAAGGAGAATACAACCAGCGTCCTGACGTCAAGTCCTCCTTTGGCTGGGTTCTCAGCTACACAAGTCTTGCAAAGCTTGAGGGGATGAGGGACAAGCTCTCTCTCTCTTTAGTAACAAGGTCTCCTTACTTAGGTAAAGCCTTATGGACACAAAGAAGGCTCTTGCAACTCCAATCTCTTGATATCTTCCTTTTAGCACAAGTATTGCCACTAAAATCAGAACTAGAACTAGCTTTCTCAAGGCATGGAGACAAGCTTTTATAGATGAAAAGGAAGAGATAAGGTCAATCACAACAATAATGGATTTAGCTTCATCACTTGGAAACTTCTATGGAATGGTGGCAAACTACTTCCCATTCAAGGAGATTCGAAGCCAAACCATCCTCACTTAACTTGGATGCAGTTGGTGAATGAGTTGGATAGAACTTTTGGAGGTTTGATTAGTTTAAAACTTTGCCCAAAAAGGTTGGCGCGATTGCGACTCTGGAACAGAGTGCTAATGGCGCGCCCTTTCAATAGGATTTTCCCCATTGGCGCGAGCATGACACAGTGGGCCAGCGCTAATGTAAAAAGGGTTGTTTTTAAGGCCAAAGAGCAGGAGATGTCTTCAGGGCATATGAAGCTCATGTCTAGAGGTGAATGATGCAAGTGGTTTCAAGTCTTGTCACTTATCACAAGTCCCGGAATGAGTCCTCCAAGATGCAGGAGAGGGGTAACAGGGACGGTGACAAACGGTGAAAAATTACTGTGTAACAGATGCCCCCTAAAGCATGAGGCGTGAGAGAGAGAGGGGTGAAGTGATTTACAAGAACATGCGTGACTGAAAACACTGCCGCCGGAGAACCTGCGAAAAAGAAGTACAACTGATATCTCAAGTACATGATATATGTGGTATGGGCGCATCCATCCATAACAGAGTATATGTAACTAGATCCCAGGTATGGACGCAACCATCCGACGAGGATCTATAAATGGACTCAGGTATGGTCGCAGCCATCCAATAAATGAGTCATGTAATGATTACAATAATCCACAAAACGCATCCTAGATTCTAACATGCACAATCCGGGGTCTTGCGCCCCAACTCAACCCGAACACAGTACAAGTTTAAGCATGTGAATGTAGGACTCGAAGTCGAACATGCATGAACATTGTCTGATTACCAGTCAATGATGAAAACTATTAACAGACGCGAGAGGTGCCACCAATAATGACGATGGTCCTCAAGGTACTATAGGTACAATCCACGGCGTGTGAATCAATGAGCCAGTGTCGAACACCCGTAGAATCATCCGATCGGAGGCCAACAATGAAAAACTCTTGGAAAACACGAAGAACCTGCTATTGAGGCATGCTGGCTCCAAGGTACCTGAAGGGAGTCTCTAGGTCACCTTCCTGGATAATGAGCTGAAGTCGACAGGAAGTGATCTTGATCGAAGGTGGGCCATAATGTTTCCCACATCATCGACACGAGACGGAGAGAGACAATATGTTTTGTGTGAGATATCGGAGGGAGGTTGAGTATTCTTGCAGAAGTCAACTTCTCTTGAACATATCGGCGGCACAACGACGGATTTGGCAGTATTCGAGGTCAAATGATCAGGGGTCATGATGACAAGACGATGAGAAGATGAATGGTCAAATAGGATAACCCAAACCCATGGAGGCAAATGTGAAGCGAGATGAGATGTACCCACCCAGACACGAATGCAGAAAGTGCCATGTTCAAGAGCGACATACTGCCGATGACAACGATTATGATTCCTTTATTCCCCCACCATTTCTGGCGAGTATCCCAGTTATTTTTGGATGGCAAGCTTGACGGGGATAGCATATGCTTGAGAGGCGTCATTTTGACAGAATCCGATGTCATTGAATTTTAACGAGTCTGACAAAGGAAGAACTCAGCGTCTTTTCATGTTTAGAGAGTTTGAAAAGACAACAAAAATAAAACTCCAAGGGTGTCCTTTTTCGTAAAGTTGTGTCTCTCGAGCCCGAAAAAGTATAAAACTATGCTCGAAAGAACCACCTGATCATTTCGACGGAGGAGTACTTGTCGTAAGTAGTGACATCGACCTGAAAAAGTAAAAAAGCGATCGATATCACGTCATTTCGTTCCCATTAACGAACCTGAAACGACAAAGGCCCGACGATCTTTTCATTCTTTATACGGTTGGAAAAAGAGTTTAAAAACAATCGCCTCTTATTTACGTTTAACGAGTCAAGAGGAATAACTTGGCAATCTTTTCACGTTTAGCGAGTCAGAAAAGAGCTAAAAGATGACTCCATAGTGACTTTTTTCGTGTATTTACCGAGTCTGGAAAAGTATAAAATACAACTCATTTCACCATCGAAGTTGCGTGAAAGACCTGTCACTGCACAGGAAGCAAACGTAAAACCCATTTTCAACCAAAAATATATTAAAATATTCAAAAATAACCTTTCTAAACCCAAAAAATGAGTTAAAAAGCTTATAAATAGGGTGAAAATGTAAAAATAGAATTACTTTTACTATTTACCTCTTGAAGAGTGAAAAGGGTCCGTTTGGGAAGCAAACTTCAGGTGGCGAATATAGCCAATCCGTGCAACCATTCACGATCTCGTCAGCTCCAGGTAAGAGGCGCTTCCCTCAGCTCCATTTTTATACTATTTTTGACGCATTTGGTTCCTGATTGAGCCCCAGTAAGGGGGAGTTTCAAATTTAGGGCTTTGCCCCATTGGCGCGGGTATCCGGCACAGACCCGCGCTAATGGGGTGAAATACCCAAGGGCGCCACGCCATTAGCGCGACTGTTTTAAAAACAGTCGCGCTAACCGCGCGACCCAAATTTTTCTTAATTTTACCCATTCAATTTGAAATTCTCCTGGATTATAATTTGTCCAATGTTCTAATGAAGGTAAATTTGTCCTTGTGGGTGCAGGAAACAGGTCAAAATGGTAGTAGAATGGAAAGAAAGAGAACATGACATTGTGGATGCTTCGACAATTGAGGATGAGGGGTGCATGAACGCCCTGAGGGATTGTGGCCTTAAAAAATTCTTCCTTACATCATACATGCGGTCGCAACCTAATTTGCTCCAGTTTATCATTGATGCTTGGGATGTGGATGACCAAGTGTTTCGTCTACGGAACCAGACCTTAGAGCTTGAGGTCACTGGTGTGTACTTCATCACTGGACTGTCACGGAGAGGGGCAGTTCCTATTTTGAATGGCAGTAGACCTTCCGGGGAGAAGGTTGGTGAAGTAAAAGCTCGAGTGTGCCTGGAAGCACAATTCGGGAAGCAGAGTGCTAAGGTGTTAATCACCACCATCCAGGATTTCACTCTGAAGGCCATTCTCTTCAACATCACACATGCAGCTGGGGTACAAGTGCCCCACGAGGCCAACAGGAACCACCTGATACTTGCGATTGAATGCCTCAGTCCAACCATCTTTAACTGGGCTGCAGCTGTGACTACTAATATCAAGAGGCAGCTCACAAATTGCAAGCGTGCGGATACGAAACAGTTTGCATATGGTTTTATCGTGGTACCGTTCTTCCTGGAGCAAATACCACTCTTCCAGATCCAGAGAGCCGTGGTGGCAGATCCATTGCCACAAGAGCGTAGAATGGCTCGCTGGGCAGCATTGATGCCCAGAGGAGGAGGAGGCCAGGAGATGTCATGGCAACCTAAGTTCTTCATATGCCTCCGTCGACAGCTGATTGTGATCTAGGATTGGCCTTATGCAGGAACCAGTTTCATGGGGGACCCAAACCTTCCACTACCAGAGGGGGAGGAATGGGAGGAGGAGTTAGGTATGAACTCCTTGATTTTGATGTTTTTCATTTTTTTTTGTCTTTTTTAATACATGCCTGTTCTAATGATTATATGTATATGCAGATGTGGGCCGAGAGCGACCAGCCGCCCTATCCCCTACAGCGCGGAGAGGCCAACCTGTAGCCGACCCTCAGGTAGGGGGTACCGTGGGGGAGGAGCTGATACAAAATCTCGAGGGGCTTGCCCAAGGGATTCCCGGTTATGCCAGATTGGCAAATGTGCCCTTTGCATATCAGAGACACACAGTAGGGGTGCCGACTCGCATCCATCGTCTGCTGAGACGATTGGTGCGAGCGGTGATGTGCTACCATGAGCACCACTGTGCTTAGACTCCTAGGCTTTATTTTCTGCATATTTTTTGAGAGACATGTGTCTCAGATGCACGGAGAACACAGACTCTATCCAAACATGTACCTTTATTTTTTGAGTGCCTCAGTGCGCCACACGATATATCTATCTATATAATATATATATAATAATTATATATATATAAATTATATATATATATAATATATATATAATATATATATATATATAATATATATATATATATATATATAATATATATATACATGGTGTTATTGTATTTTATGCTTCTTGTATAATGTTGATTTACATATTATGCAAATGCCTATCCAATACATAGTTAGCTAATGCATCGGTTACTGCATTAAGTCTTCTTGGAATGTGATGATAAGTAATGTAATCAAAATCTCTTTCCAATAACTTAACACATAAATACAACCTTAAAATGCGATGATCTCTGGCGGAATATCGTCCGTTGAGCTGGTGGACTACAAGTTGAGAGTCTAGGTTTACAACCAATGCGCGGATCCCGAGGTTAATTGCCTCGGCCAATAATTCGATTACAACACTATATTCAGCCACATTGTTTGTTGTACAACCCAGAAACACCCCTTGAATATCTACTAACTCACCATGAGGATCGTAGATCACCCATGCCACAGATGACAAATTGCGGGTACTGCGGGGAACACCATCAGCGAAACCAACGTAAGGCGATCCAGACATTTGTTCAAGAAGCAAAAGACACAATAAGCAGCAATCACACCGACACACTGAGATAAAAACTAAATAAACATGCACACACAACACACTACTGAAAGCATACGCATGTACAGAAATAAAAAAGCTCGCATGATACCTGATTCAAGTCAAGCCCTTTTCAAGACTTTGCCTTATCGCACTGTTGCATAACCGGCCTAGATAATGTAGGCATCGCTCGGCTGTTGTATAAAATGATCAACGGCACTGATGATCTGCCCATGCCCCCCGGCCGAGCGAGGTTTACAAGTTAGAGGACCGGTGCCCCCTTTTGCAGAGGGACCGAGGGTCGCAACAGAGTGCAATGAAGGATCAGGGCGAGCGGAAACCAAAGCAAGCGAAGCGAGATTCAGAGGTGGGAGGGAGAAGACACCCATGAGGGTAGGGTCTTTGAAAATCCTGGCTCCCACACTCTCAAAAGGAACGGAGGCATGTTCAACGAAAGGTACATTTCCCTTAGAAGAGGAAGTGAAGAAGGAAAGCTGGCCCACCGTGACAATTTTCCCTTGGTGAGGGAAATGAATGACACGGAAGAGGGATGAAGCCACGGCACGCATCGCATACGTCCAACTCCGACCCAAAAGGAGGTTGTATTTGAGATTCGCGTCAACGACCTCAACTTCTACTTCCACGGTTTTCCCTTCTAAGGTGATTGGTAATCGTTGAAGAATACCATAAGGACGGGATTCTCTCCCATCGAAAGCTTCCAAGGTCATCAGAGACTGGCTCAGAGTCGAAGATCCGATCGCTTTTGAACAAGCAATAGACATAATGCAAGTTGATGTGCCTTCATCAATAACTGTACGATGGATCGTTTTGGAATTGATGATGACTTGGATGAGAAAAGTGATCTGATGAGGCAGTCGAGGAACATGGATCTCGAAGTCGAACGTAATCAGATCCGAATCCGCCAGGTCGATGTCACCGATGGCCGATAGCAGGGACTTCCTCTGGGGGGGGTAGCTCTGGAGAACTTCTAAGGTGGACATAGCCGACGGAACTTGCGCTAAGTCCTCTACGATGCTATAGTGCTAGGTAGCACGAGCATTCAGATTGTACGAAGATCGCCTGAGTACTCCTTTAGGAGGGGGTCGGATTGTCGTCTCAGTACTCGGTCTCTCGATATGGAGGGGACCAGACCTGGACGAAGGAGCACTTTGGGGAACCTCGGGCTCCTTCCTGGCGGACGATGGATACTCCTTTGCTCGAGTCGTTACATGAACGGGAATAGATCTGGCCATGAAGACTTGGGAACCGAAGGGAGAGGAAGAGGGATCAGCCACCATTTGAGTTTGCTGAGAGGGAAAAGGCTCTTTAAGAACCGCAGGAACCCCAGGAGCACCCTTTAACAAACGACTAACTTCGGACCGCCTGGGGCAGTCCTTAGTATAGTGATCCTCCTCACAAATGAGGCAAGGATACTTGGGTTTGCGCTTAGCTCCTTCCTCGGCTGGAGGTTTGGAGGATTCCTGTTTAGGTTGCTTGGATTTATTTTTTCCTTTTCCCTTTTTCTTTCCTTTCGAGGCCTTGCCCGCTGTGGTGGACTGGACGGCGTTGACCTCGGAAGTATTACCAGAATTTGAACCACCCTGAGAATTGTTTTTGTTAGAGGCACTTGACTTTTGCTTCCCAGGGTTTGACGATGATTTTTTAGAGGTCGGTTTGACAGAGCCAATGAATCCATCGACAGATGGCTTCGGCGGAGCCTTGGATGTACCGGGCCTCGGGGCGTCCGGCAAATACTCATACAAGGTACCAGACTGAGAGTAAACCAAGTCCAGGTACTGAGCGCGTGCGATTGCTTGCTCTTCAGTCACACAGGCTCCCATAGCAATGTCCCGTGCAATCTTAGGGACAAAGGAAGTCATGAAACAGTGGGTGAGTAGTTGATCAGGAATCCAAAACTTGATCAACCTGTGACGCCTTCTCCATTCATGTATATGATCGGAGATATGCGTGGCTGTATCCTGCTTAAGAGACGTAAGGAGGTGAGTCCCTGTCTCGTACCGAATGGGTAACTGAAAGTGAGTAAGGAATGCCATGGCCAATGAATTAAAATCTTGAAATGACGCGCAGGTCAATTCAATATACCATTTAGCGGCAAAACTAGTGAGAGTCCTCTGAAAGAGGTGAAGTCGAATCGAGTCATCGAGCCATGAATTAGACGAACACCATAAGTGATACGTCATCACATGAGCTTGAGGGTCCTCTCTGGCTTTTCCGTCAAATTTGGGACAATCACTAGGTATCTTAGTTGGAACTGGTGGCCATTGTGGATTATGTAAAATGGGATCATTTGTTAATTTCGACACATCGGGTAGTTCCAACGTCGCTAGAAATGGTAGTTGTGGGTTGAAGGACATTTGTCCCGGATATGAGGTAGATCCAGAATTCCATCCAGTTCCTATTTGCCCCCACTGGCCTTGTCCCGATGGACCAGGTCCAAAAGGGCCTTGTCCAAAAGGATTTTGTCCATAAGGGTTATTTCCAGAACCGGGTGGTTGATACTGGTTCTGCCCCCAGTGCCCCATTGGTTACCATACTGCCCTGCAGGTTGTTGATAATTTTGATAAGGGTTACCCTGCGGCTGTTGGTAATTTTGATACGGGGTATACTGATTTTTCCCCTGGGGTTGCTGGTATCCATACTGAGCCCGGGAACCAGGCAGCATTTGATGAGAAGATTGGGATTGATACCCACCTGAATACAGGGGTTGGGATTGGTACCCACCCGAATAAGGAGGCTGGGATTGATACCCACCTGAATAAGGGGGCTGGGATTGATACCCACCTGAATAAGGAGGCTGGGATTGGTACCCACCTGAATAAGGAGGCTGGGATTGGTACCCACCTAAATAAGGAGGCTGGGATTGGCACCTGCCTGAATGTTGGGCCATCTGGCCAGAAGGTTATCCTGGTCGGATCTGAGACGGACCCGCTTGCCCAGAAGGTCGAGCTTGCTGAGCGAGGGGCTGCCCTTGCGCAACCGAAGATTGTCCTTGTAGACCGGATGGTTGCTGAGTGGTGGGCTGGCCTTGCTGTGCGTAAGGTTGGCCACCTTGCCCAGAAGGGTAGCCTTGTTGGTTTCCGGGTTGACCTTGCTGACCGTAAGGTTGTCCCGGGTTCCCATAGGGTTGCCCCGAAGGGTAGCCCTATTGGGGCCCAGGTTGTCCTTGCTGAGCATAGGGTTGTCCCGGGTTTCCAGAAGGTTGCCCAAGATACGTATAAGACGGACCACTAGAGGCTAAAGGTTGTCGCTGATAGGGTTGTCCTTGCGGGCCTCCTTGTTGACCTGGGTAATTCTCGCCATAATATTGCTGCCCATGGTTAGGCTACGAGTAAGATGGTTGACCCTGGTAGGGTGGTCCTTGAGATGGCTGTCCTTGACCTGGATGGTACTGGCCACCACCATATCTGGCAGTACCCCAAACCACGTTCAATGGAACTGAAGCCTCAACATAGGGCTCTTCTGGCAAGGAGGTATACAAATAATGATTGACAGGATCATAATAGGGGCCTTGCCCGCCTGGGTTTTGGACACTGTGCAAGTACTGGGATATGCCCCCCCTGCCGACATAGCATTAGAAGGAGGTGGGGCACCACTTCAAGGGTGGACAACTCTAGCAGTATGTGTCGATTGACCACTTTGTACTGGACCTCGAGATGGGCTTGCAGCAGAAGTGACAGCAGAAGATGTTGTAACGGCACTAACAACTGGAGTTGATGACGCGACACAGATGGTCGGATTGGTTGGAACTACTGTAATAGTGGTATGGTGAACTTGGGAAACAAATGGTCTTGTGGTAGGGACGATGTTTTGATCCCACATAAAAGAGGAAGCCACAGAATTCATAGCATCCCTCAGAGATCTATAGCACGCCGACACCTTGATACCGAGAGGTGTAACGGTGTAGGGCGTAGAGATGACCGGGGATGTAGCCGAAATGGGAGTATCAATACTCAACATAACGGGCGTCCCACTCAACATAGGAGATGTATCCTCCATGTCAGAAGAAGCCATCGGAGATGCAACACCAACAGGAGTAGTGGGAAAATCCTCTTCAGAGGGTTCCCAAACAGGGTTCCAAAACAAGCCATAAAGCTCGTACTCTGGAGCACGAGAGTTCAACGGTTGGACACTCGGAACAATAGGAAGAGCATCACAAACCAGTGTCTCAAGGGCAACAGAAGATGGAGACCCTTGGTCACTTGGGATAGGAGACGGGATCGATGGATCCGCCAGGATGATCAAACAAAGACCCTAAGCAAACTAACGATAAGAGACCCTACTCAAAACTAAACGCAAGCAAGATCTACCAAGGTGAATGTTATCGTGGCCGAATAAATTTTTATGACATTAGTACACAACTTGACCTTTTCATGTTTTAAGAGTCGAGAAAAGGACAAAAGATGATTCTAGTCGCCTTCGAATTTATAAAGAGCCTGAAGTGACAAATGCTCAATAGAGCCTTTTCTTTTACAGAGTCCAAAAAGGATCAAAAAGTGACTGCTCTAGAGAAACTAGGCAAGGGGTTTACTAGACAATCCGTAAAACTGCTTATACACCTTGGCAATCGTATGAAAACCAAGGACTTTCCGTACTGCAGTCAATCTTCTCGAATGCTGTGTTCGGTGCATTACGGCTTGTAAGGTGGCAGACAAAGCTTCCTATGGATCAAGGATGAAAACCTAGTGGAGTCTCCCCATATATACGCGATAGTACGTGGGAGTCCAAGTCCGTACTAGACCACAATCGAATCACACAAGGAGGAATCACCCAACCTTAATGCGAGAACAAAAGTGACTAGGTTTAATGACGCCGGAGCATGTCTCTAGCCTAGACCTCTAGAATATGAGCGTTATGTTCCAATGTATTTTTAAGTTCATTTGGTTTATTTTATGGTTGATCTTTAGTTAAGTTTCGATTTCAGGTCCTACCGTATGTGATCTTTCACAATTGCCTAGATGCAAGCTATATGCCAAACATGTCATTTCATTCGATGAATGCTAGTTATGAGAGAGTTCAATAGCTTTCACACAAACGAAACGATCACAAAACAACAAAGAACTTCCCTAATGCATCTAATGCGAATTAACAAACTTTTCTTTAAGATCACTAATCACTAATCGAAATGAAAAGTTCTAATTCTCATTAACTAACACAAAGCAAAAGAGATTTTCCTTTTTGATGATGGAAAAATGCACTAAAAAACTTTGAGAAATGACAACAAACAAATCCTATTCAATACAAGCACATTCAGTTCCCTAAAATCACAAAGCAATCCCTCAAAATCGAGAAAAGTCCCAAAGACACAAATTAGCCGTGTAATCTAGGCCCAAAGCGAAACAAAGCGGAATTCAAGTGAGAAAGAGGCAAGTCACTCAAATAATGCAATGAAATGATTAACAACCACTAAACAAGTGTAAGGGAGCAAATAAAGAGTCGACTGGACCACTAGAAGACCAAAAACCCCTAAGGGAGGCTCGACACACAAAGCCACTAGATGCCCTAGGGCTAAAAATGTGAAATCAATAGAAAATGGAAAACACCAAAAGGGTAAAGATAATCTATGCAATTGTAATCTATGCACAATTCACTTGAAAAGTGTGCAAATGTAATCTATGCACAAATGAGAATTCTAATTATGCAAGTGTGATCTATACAAGAGAATTCTCAAACACAAGATGATTCTAATGTAATCTAAGAACTAATCAAGTGAAAATCAAGAAAATTGGGTGAGAGTTCCAAAGATCAAAAAATAAAAACACTCAAAGGCGATTAACACTCATACACAATTTAGCCCCCCCCCCTGGCGAATGAGGGGGAAATTTTTTTGCAAAAACAAAAGCAAAAAGATGCAAAATTGTGAAGAGACTGAGACAAACCTTCAAGTAATGATCAAATGAAATCAAATTAAGAATTTCTCAAAAGAGAGACTCAAAACCAGTCAAACAAGGCTCCAACACACTCAAGCAGTCGAAAAAGATGTGGCAAGATACAAATCCAAGCTCAGAAGGCAGGCAAACAAGCGAACTCAAAAAGCTAAGAGGCCTGGCGCGACTGTCAGGCTGTAACTCACGCTAAAGAGGGATTGGCACGGTTTGTCAGTTAGCAACAAGGGCCACTAGCGCGACTGTCAAAGAAAAAACCGCGCTAATGAAGTTTGCCAATTCAAAAAGAAAAATAAGCAGTCCAGGGCTTGGTTTACAGCATCTAGGCAAGCCAGGAAGTAAGAGGCAGCAAGAAATTCAATCCAAAAAGCTATCCAAGCAAGCAAACAAGAGAAAACCAAAGAGGCAAGACAAACTCCAAATTGTTCAGTCCGTAAGCCAAACCGGAGATCGACTGAAGCGGCTTTGATCTACTTCACTACTGCAAAGCAATAGTGTTTTGAAGGCTATCTGGCCGTGTTTCAGACTCCGTCTAAGTTTACAAATTAAACAACAAGCTAAACTCCCCAGCGTAGTCGCCAAATTGTTGGAGAGGTAAATCCCCTCTACAGATAGAGGCGATCCCTACTAGCCCAGAGCGGGTCTAGCAACAATCAAACAATGCTATCACGCAAGCTCCTAATTGCAAATAAAGAGTAGGTGATGAAGACCTACTTGAGATCCAACGCTTTAGTTTGTAGAAGAGATGTCGCCCGTGTTCCTTTGCCTTAGCCAGTCACGATCCTCCACTATCCACGTGAATGGACACCTCCACACAAAGAGAACAACACAAACACAAGCGTGAAATCTAATATATGCAATTATACATCAGTCAGGAAGGATATAATTCAACATCAACCATTACAAGTACAACGAGAATGGAACCATAATGATAGTCATCTATTATTAATAATTCAACAAAGGAGAATACAACCAGCGTCCTAACGTCAAGTCCTCCTTTGGCTGGGTGCTCAGCTACACAAGTCTTGCAAAAGCTTGAGGGGTGAGGGACAAGCTCTCTCTCTCTTTAGTGACAAAGTCTCCTTACTTAGGTAAAGCCTTATGGATACAAAGAAGGATTCTTGCAACTCCAATCTTTTGATATCTTCCTTTCAGCACAAGTATTGCCGCAAGAGTCAGAACTATCAGAACTAGAACTAGCTTGCTCAAGCCATGGAGACCAGCTTTTATAGAGGAAAAGGAAGAGATAAGGTCAATCCCAACAATAATGGATTTGGCTTCATCACTTGGAAACTT
>APFE030975838.1:0-15120 GCA_000404065.3 Pinus taeda
AAATTATCCTAACCCATAACATAGTAAGGTTGAGTTAAAATTATTTTATATTTATGATTATTTAATTAGAATTAATTTTAACAAGTAGTGTTTATGGGCAACCTTTTGGAAAGTTTTCTTGCTTAATCATATAATTTGTCTAGATGCCCTACTTTGATAGATGAACTTTTCACAATTGAAGTGCCTTTAGGGTTTATGGGGATGATGAATACATATATGAAGTCAAAAATTAGTTTAGACAACATAAATCAAGAATTGGCCACAATTGCTTTTGGGTGATTCTCACTAGAAAATTAGTAAGAAACTCCAAAAAAATGCACTTAAAGACTATTCATAATTTTATTAATAAACAAAAAAAAATTGCATTTATAAATAGCAACAATAATTATAATTTGCTATATGTGATTAATAAAAATTATTAATTATTCTTCAATTATAAATAATAAAATATAATTTGTAAATCTTTGGGTCCAATCATTTTTATTTTTCCTTAGTTTTTTTTTTCAAAAAGTATTTCACCTTTCAATTACCTGGGTAGAATTTGATAAGAATAAAAACATTTTTCTATGATATATTTCACATTCTCAAAATAAAATAAAAATTAAATCAATCATAATTTTATTTTAAATTATTGTTATTCTTAACCATGGGGCTTCACCAACACTTTATCATGTATATCCTTAATTTGTGAATAAGCTTTGTTATAATGTCATGGGCCAACTCCATATCTTAGTAATAACAAACCCATATCTCATCATAGATTTCACATTGTCAAAAATAAAATAAAAAAGAATAAAAATTAACTAAATCATAACTATATTTTATATTATTATTATTCTTAACCATGACCATTCACCAACACTTTGCAATGTAATAATTAATTTGACCATAGGGTTTGTTATAATATCATGGGCCAAAACCATGACTTGTTAATGTCACATGCTCCAAATACCATAACTCTTTTGTTCACATGACATTTGTTAAACAAATCTATTTAATTAAAAACATAGAAAATGCATAGTTTCAATCTTTCATCTAGAAGCTCACTTTACTATAAAATGCACAAATTGTAAACAACTTTTATTACAATAGCATGGACTACTATCATGACTTAATAATACTACATACCCAATAAACCATAACTAATGTTAAAATAGAATAATTACATTTAAAATAATAATCATCAATCACTAAACTAATATTCTAAAAAGCTTATTCCAAAATAAACACACCTATTATATTGATAATAAAAACTAATTAGTTTTAATTTAATTAATTATTTATAATAAATAACTATAAAAATAAATAAAAAAAACTTAAATACTCTTTAAATTTAATAATTTTAGTAAGATGATTTAAAATTGGAAATAATCTTAAATCTAGTAAATTACAAACCAAATAATTATAACTATAAGTATTTATAAATAAATAAAAATTAATAACTGTTGGTCATAAGTATAATTATTTATAAATAAATGAAAAAGTTATAACTGTTTGGTTCATTCACTATTAATGAAGAATAACTTTAAATTATTTATTAATAAAAAATATCACTTGTTACCTAATCATTTCATTTATTAAAGATGAATTTACATTACTTCCTAGATCCAATTAAGCGCAACAATCAACCCTGTTAATCCATGACTAGTTGAAGTTAACCTTTAAACCTCCGTATCCCAACTCAAACCTTAAAATCGTTCTTGTCAATGCCCCCTCGTAAATGGTATACTCCATATCCATAGCATGGAGACTCTAACTCTCCAGGCTGGTATTTATAGGGCTTGTTCTCACTGCCCTACATCTTATATGGATCTTTGAAACAACTGATCGAAAACTAGGTCGCCAATCCTTTTATATATATAATCATATCAATATGTCAGACAATCTCGGACCTATTCTGAATCATTCTGTCTGCTCTACATAAAATGATCCTCGGATTCTTGTGAATCTTGAACTTCCTCCATATACCCTATTGTAGCTTTCTAGGTTTATTTCTGTTTCACAGGTTTTATAATCTCTCGGTTCCTGCCTAACCGAGATTCCAAGTCTGCTGTTGGAGATATGCGGCATAATGGTAATGACGGAGGTTCGTATATTGAACCCACAAGCACTGAAGAACAAGGAAACCAAGTGGCTGTTCATCTTATTCCAGAGGCCTTCCAGACAAAGGCAGGTATTAGTGTTGGAGGCCCTAGTGTCAACATTAACGAAAGAGGATCAAGGCAATACATAGGTGTGACGCATATTAGTAGCAAGTGGAGAGCGCGGGTCTCTAATAAGAGGAAACCTAACGGTAAGGAAAACCGGGTCCATCTGGGAATGTTTCCGACAGCAGAGATGGCTGCCATTGCGTTCGACTCAGCCTTCCTGTTCTTAAAGGGAGACTCACCTGCTAATAGTTTGAACTTTTAAGAGTATTCTGCTCACATCAAAAGCATATTACAGATCTGTTCGCCTTCTCAAACTGCCAAGCACATTAAGTCTGTAGCGTGGAAGGCTGCAGAAACCATAGGGCCTCTTATTGGTGTGGAGAACAAGGGTTGGGAATTAGAAGTTTCCAACCTCATTGAGCAAGAGCCTAAGGAAGTTTCTCCTGCAATGTAGACTAACAACATTAGTACTGCTTCAGCTTCATTGATGTCTTCCAATATAGGTATGCATGGTTCAAACATTAGCCTTTCCTTGTGTTTTTTTATATGCTTGTGAAGATTCTAGATATTGATAGAAGAGCATTAAAAAAAATTTCACTAAAAAAGAATTAAAAGATTTTAGGTGTTCATAGAAGAGTATTATATTAATAAGGCAAGAGCAATTAAGTATCATTCCCAACAATAATGGGTAAATAGAGTGTTGAGGTTGTGACTTCATCTGTACCCATGGTTTCGGGCATCTTTCTAGTTACAATAGGATAGTACTGTCTAGTAGAGTCTTACAAATCATAGCTTGTGAATTAGGGGTAGACTAGTCCTTCCTAAAATCCAGATGTAAACCATTTTCTTTGAACAAGGAGAAATAGAATATTATTTACAAGCATTCCACTTTAAAGGGGTTTTACAGCTAGAATTTTTTGTGTCTTCTATTTTATTTTTAAGTATTATTGTATGGTGTTGTCTACTACTTATTATTATTTATGATAATTTCTAGAAGAAAAATAAGAATAACCTAAGATTAACTAATGTTCTGAAAAAAAATAAAAAATGTACAAAATTATTTACCCCTCTATATCATGAAATAAATTGTAAACCTCTCTATATCATCAAATACCCACTACCATCTTGTTTCCACAACTAAAAGATTTCACATTACTCTGTATAGAAGTATGTATTAATTTTGCAAAGCTTTTTCTTTTTGTTTTTTTATTTCTGATGGTTGGCCCTAGAAATGGGTAAATTAATGGGCACTCATTTTAGTGATGGAACTCTTTAATCTTGGTCTGGCATGTATGTCTGATTCCAGTCTTAATGTTAATTTTGGAGGTACCTTGACTAGATCCATCAAAGTAATCCCCATGTTCCAGATTTGTCCATAAGAGCAAGAATCAACTTTTTCTTGTGGGGGTTGATGAAAATGTTTCAAGTTTGAGAAGATTGACTGACCTTGGAAGTCACATTGAAAAAGAGTTATATATCTGTCTTCAAAGATTTGAACATTTCTACCTTTCCACATTCCCCTTGATATTATTTGAGGATGGCCTTTGAGGTATTTGAGATCTGAGTTTTGCTACCATTTTTAAATCACTCTTTAGCATAACCTCCTTGTCCACTATCCTTTATCCTTGTCAAACCATCCATTTCAGTCCAGACTTCCCTTTATTAAGGATAGAGTATCAATAAGTGGCATAGGTTCTTTTAAGAAACTGAAGAAAGGAAGACCATGCCCCCTTCTCAAGAACTTCCTATCATACCTTTGCCCAATTTTTACTACACTCTCAAGGATATTGTATTTGATGCCCCAAAGAATAAAGAAGGATGAACTTGGTCCATTCACCCTAAGGCACACATATTTGGCTTCTCTCATTGTTCATGAATGTTTTAGACACAGTGTCTATTTACACTGCCATCTTCAAACCTGAGTGGTTGTCAAGTATCCAGTGAACAATATTTCATGGGAGTAATTTATTGAAGCATCTTGATCAGGAAATTTGGGCTGCCACAGATCCTTATCAAAAGAACTGGGCCTTTGATTATGCTAATGGAGACTTGTATAAATGGAATCTTCCGTGGAGAATACCTGCACAAAAATTTGATCTGTAACAATTACCATATGATGGCTAAGGGTTGAGTCTCAATGAGGCAATGAAACTCAAAGGTCCAGTCTGTTGCAATTTTTAATGAAAGTAAGCTCTTGGACTGAGCACTTGCTAAGGAAGAAGGAAGTTAACCATATTTCTGTCTCTGTTTTGAACAAATTGTTTGATTGTATTACATTTAATGTTAAGATTTCTTTTTTTATTCAAATTTGGCTATAATTAGATCACCTAAAGTACAATTTTTTTCATTATGATGTTCTTCCATATGGGCTAGTGGAAATGATAGTTTATAATTATTTGAATCGATAAAAACTATTCTTTGGCATTAAAATCTACTTTAAACAAAGAGGCCACATTTTAGATCGATATTCACTCTTTAAATTGAAATATGAACCAGTTCTTAAATCTTGATCGCTGCAGGTATGCCCCATTCGATTCCTAATGCTCATTTTCCAGTAGTACGACCAGCGCAACTAAAGCAATGTATAAAGGTGGCCGCCCGTGCTGCAGGTAGAGCTAGAGCGCCCCAAGTAAGAAGAAAAATCTACGATGATAAACAAGAGACTCAGACTGTGAAGCAAACTAAGCAGCACATTCAGTATGAGCAAGCAATCAATGATAGCGGTATTGGCAGTTTCTCGGTCGTGCAGGAGCCTGAACACGAGTACAGTACTCCCGTCGACACTGCAAAAGATCCAGGATGGCCAATCAAGCTGTAATATGTTAGGCCGCCCGGCAGATAGTGACATTTCCAGTTTCTCATTGGCGTATGAGCCTCCCCATGAGTCTCAAATCGAAATTGTATGCCGACAAGAGTGCAGAGTTTCGATGAGTTAATCGACGTACCTAAATTTCCAATTTCAAATCGAAATTGTATGCCGACAAGAGTGCAGAGTTTCGATGAGTTAATCTTGTATCGAAGGAGCATTACATGCCGTAGTGTGTGCGTCCTCATCAGACCTGTCCCCTGGGCCAACACCCATCCCCACTCTCTCTGGAAAAATAGCAGTTTGGTCACGGAACTCCCTCTGCAAGCATAAAATCTGGCACTGGAAACTCTCATAAATTCCTTAGGGTTGAACAGAATCTTGTTGACTTCATTTACCTATTATTTGATAATAGATGTTTATTGAGAATCTTGTTGACTTCATTTACGTATTATTTGATAATAGATGTTTATTGGGACATTTTTCGGTTTGAAAAAAAAAAATTAGCTTAGTTCAATAGTTGTGTGTTGTAATTCAGATCTAGATATATATTTAGGTTGCTATTTATTTATTTATATTAATTTGTTTGTAGTTTTATTTTTTATAAAATTTTTAAATGTTTAAAATATGTATTTATATTTAAAAGATTTATTGTTTTTAGAGATATTGTATAGCTTACTATTAAAGACATGTATAATTATTTTGATGGATTTTTTGTGGTTTAAGAAATTTTCATTATATTATTATTATCTCTATAAAAAAATTTCCCTCATTTTCATTTTTATTATACTTTTAGATTTGGGCCTTTTGGAAAACCATGTTATCTATACTCTCTTCTCTCTTTTATTCAAACAAGACTTTGGCCTAGAGGACAATGAAGTTCAGTCTTGATTTCTGATAGGCTTATTAGCCATGACTTAAATAAGCAAAACACAAGAGAAACAAGAGCAGGAGCCAACATATTAAGGAGGTGGGTTGGGGGGCATGGAAGCTGTAGTCTAAGGTTGTAGAAATGGTCTAGAATTTCATTCTAAAGGTGCTTCATGTAGTTGATGTAGACTACCACCTAGTTTCACTCTTAGTATCTCTTCTACCACATGATATCCATATTCCCATGAATGTTGTGCAACTAGGCCACAAGAGAATCCATGGTAGTTGGCACAATCAAATGGTCCAAGGTGTTGGCACGAGAGATAGAAGGTGCCTCCTCCTTTTAGGTGCTAGCAAAGGTGTCTCAATACTAATGATTTCATAGATTATGCCACTCTCCTCCATAGTTAATTGCTAACCCCTACAAAGATGGCCCTAGTGCTATGGCATGTAGGTCATTAAGACTACCAGGAGGGAAAGGTTGGGGAGGAGAGACCCCAAGGGTCTAGGTGGAACCACAAATAAGGCCTTCATAAAGACCTTATCCTAGAATTGAAACGCAAGTCAAACCACACAGGCACAAGTAAACTGGTAAAGGACACAAAATTATCTTAGAGAACTGCAAAGTAGAAGGTGTTCCACCTTATCCTCTTCTAGTAGAAAGAATACCCCCCACCTAAACCCATAAAATTCTCCCACTCCCTTCCCACCTAGCTAGAAGCCCAACACAAACCCAAGTGCAGAGTTGGACACTAGAGGGGATTTGATGCATATTATATAAGGAAATAGACTAAATTCACAAGGGAGACCCCTCCCTTGTCTACAACACAAATTATACTTGAACAAGGGTTCTACACATATATGCAAAGAACCTCTACCACCTCACTAATGTGAGGATGCCAAAGGAAATCCATGGCCAAGATTTCACATCTCCCCTCACTATCCAATTCTATGTGCAAAGGCACACTTTATCCCCACTAGCAATTAAGTGTTCCACTTCCTCTCTAAGGAGACTACTTGATCTAGAACTCTAAAGCTAAGTCTCCTTATTATCGAGAACTCTAATCCTAATTTTCTTGATACTAAACTCTGAATCTAAGTAGACTTATTATCCTCAAGCCATGCTAGGATTTTTGTTTGACCCATATGATAAGCTATAGGGGAATTCTTCCCTGTTGTCCGGGTAATAGTGATGTGGCTTTTGGGAAATTTGATAAGAAAAGGGGTTTATAACACATTTGATACCAAGAACCTTACATTTAATATCATATTCACCAAAGGAGGTTTATAACTCATTTTTTACCCACTACCCTTCAATTCATATCCCATACACCTAAAAGATACACTACCACCTTAACCTTATGATGGGAATCAATGTAGTCCAACTATGTTGTGGTGTATCATGTGATTTATGGTTCCATGTCCTATTTGTATCATGACACCCACCTTACCTTATGATGGGAATCAATGTAGTCCAACTATGTTGTGGTGTACCATGTGATTTATGGTTTCATGTCCTATTTGTATTATGACACCTTGTTTGACCCATGTGGTTTGTCTTAAATAAGGTAAACATAATAGATACACTACCACCTTAACCTTATGCTAGGAATCAATGCAGTCCAACTATGTTGTGGTGTACCATGTGATATATGGTTTCATGTCCTATTTGTATTATGAAACCTTGTTTGGCCCATGTGGTTTGTGAGTAAGTGATGGGAGAGATCAAGCCTAGAGATCTAATGGTGGGATACAAGGTTAGGGTTACTACCCCCTTCCTCCTCTATTATTCACATTACTAAGTTTACTAATTGAACACTCTCCAAGTTCTAAGGGATTTTCCTCCTCTTTAGTTCTCAAACCCTTAAACATTCTTTTATATGCTCTACTCACACACTTTTCATCTCCTTTGTGAGGTACATTCTTGATTGAAGAAATTTTGGGGTTCTAAGTGGTGGTTTAATAAATTAACAGTCTAAGGCTACACATAATGGCCAACCTTAAAAAAAATATTAGATTTTTCCATTAAGGCTCCTTATTTCATTTATGTTCTAAGATTTTATTTTAATAGATGACAGAGTTTGTATCCTCTATGCAGGTGCCCGGTACTGAAAAGTGGCTCTCGCCATTCCTTATAATGTCTCATGGTTTTCCCAATTTTTTTAATGTTTCATGGTTTTCCCCACTTTTTTCAATGAGATCTTTGACTTTTAATGCCAATTTTCATTATGAGAGAGCAATTTTGTTTTTGGCTCTAAGTTTGGTACTAATTTTCACTATACAAAGGTTATTATCAATTATTTCACCATAAATTCACATTTATCTTTTTGCTTTCTTTGCATTTCCTTTATTTATCAGTTTGTTTTTTTTTCATTAACTTTTACTTAACTCTCAAATTTCCCCTCTACTTTGGTGTTTTTATGGTCCTATCAATAATTATTCTAAATATTGGTTTCACACATAAGCTTTTGTTACCTTATAGGTAATTATTAAGGTTATCCTCTTTTTCTTAAATTTTATATTGGATGATTCTTTTTTAACAATGTTAACTACTTCAAATCCTTCCTTTCCACATTGCTCACAACGATTTCCTTCTTGCACTAACTCTTTATCATTTAACCAATTTTCTTATATAATATATGGGATAAATCCCTTAATATAGGGAATAAATCCTTTAATTTTTCTCAAGGTTTGTACTTAAATTTAGTTCCTACTTGCTAATGGAGTCTTCTTCCTTATTTTTCCTCCAAGTTAGTCTTTTACTGTTATCTTCCTGTTAGCATGGAAAATATCTTATGATTATGTATACCTTGGTTAATTACACGTACAACAATATCCCCTAAACTCTTATTTTTTTCTTTTTGTGAGAGGATGTTATGATCATATGACATTCTCAAGCCTACCATGGCCACAACCACAAATTGGTTAATTTTTTTCTTGAAATGTTTGTATTTATTTCCTCATACTCACTCTATTGTTACTCAATTTTATTAGTGTTTGAAAAGTCTCTATTACTAAGTTTTGAACAATAATTAAGTATACATGTATTATTCTACAAGTCCTCTCTTACATCATATAATTGAGCTACTTGTATTCTATTTTATTATAATGATGTTTTCTTAACAAATTGGTTGTAGTAATGTAAAATTTCTTGAGTATTTTATTTATTAGGTTCTATAGATGATATATTTTTTATTACAAGAATATAATTTAAATTTAATATTTCTCAATTTACTTCTTGAATTGAAAAATTCCTTCAGATATATGAGGCTTAGTCAACCTATTCCTATTTCGGGTAAGAAATAAAAGAAGATTTCACCCTTAGATATTGCTATATTTTTATGCAATTTCTTGGTCTCATGTCTATGTAAGCTATATGTAGTTCTACTATGTGGTATAAACAAGCTCTTTTTATTTCTTGCCCTACATATTTGGAATTACAATAGGTATCCAATTATTGTCTTCCTAATGGAGAAATGCCACTATACCTTCATGCTCACTTCTTTTTATCCTTACTTTGTTTAATTTTAATAACCCTAAACTTTCCATACTAGCCCTAGACCATGCTAAACTCTTACTACTTCTAAGAAAATTCTTGGTCCAAGGGAACTATCTCTTACACTTCTAAACTATGAGTTACTTCATCTACTCCTTAAGAGTACTTTTACACCTTAAGTAGGAACTAAATTTGTGAAGGGTGAGCAATTTTTTTCCTTTTGTACTCACCTACCACTATGCTAATGCTACTAATTCTTTATTTAATGATGTAGCCAAGATTAGTTTTCCACTCTATTCACATTATTTAAATGGAAAAAAAATGTCTATTTATTTGAAAAGAACCCATTTAATAAATTGCAAACCATGTTCTCTTATACATACTCTCCTTCCTATGCATACTACCATAATATATATCAAAAATTTAATAATCTTTAAAGAATTTTGAACCAAGAAGTCTGTTATGTTTTATGAATATGTTAAAATATAACATGATAAAGCAAGCTTCTCTCAACCAAATTAACTATTTTACCAACAACCCCCAAGTCTCATGCTTAGCTTGTGATAGAAATCGTAATTAGTACTTGATACCTTTCTTCCTTTTTCCCTAGGAGTGTCCAACTAGTTCAATAATTGAATTTCTATTTTCCCATATTTCCTTTCTCTCTGGAAATCTATCTCTTCCTTCACCCTTGCATGACATTTTTATCCCATCATACAATTTTGGGGTTTAGGAATATTTACAAGACTGAGGTTTAGGTTGTGACAATCATCACCTCAAAAACTATCTCTTCTTGGACTCCAACTGATTTTTAATTAATTTCCTAACACTAGGGTAGGTTGATTTCTCACTTGATAACACCTCTTATATTTTCAAATAAAATCTAAGTGAAATAAACAATATTTCATTCATAACAATAAATTAATACTTACATATTTGATTAATAATATCCAACTAAGCCTTATCTTAAGAGTTGTTACAGTGATTTAAAGTTTTTCAAGAAATTTAAAATCATAAATTCTAATAAAGGAATAATTACATCATTCAAACTACACATGGGTTAAATGGATTTATGCATTCAAAAACACAATTTAAACCATGAAATTACATATGGTGTAACACCCCTATGCTTTTCTTGTTGAGACAATGGCTCTTTTTATACTTTGAAACTATTCTTGAACTTAATGGCTATGTAAGCTAAAATGGAAAGCATGTGATGATGTAATTATATTATATTTTATTGAATTACAAAAAATTGTTTGCAAATATACATGAAAGAGCACTAAAGTACGAGAAACTTCTTGCCAAGTCATTAAAAGCTACAAAGTGGTTAAAATCTATAAGGTGGACCTTAAAAGTCTCCTGAAAATCCTTAGGGGAAAGTTATCAAAAATATTAAGATAATGGGAGAGGAAGATTATATTAATCACCTAGGTGGAGAGAAATGCTAAGTGGGGGTAAAAAGTAGAATAACTCATAGTGGAAGAGAAAAGTGTGCTTTAAAGAAAAGAAAAATAATTATTTTTGAAAACTAAAACAAAGAGGCCTAGCAAAAGAACTGAAGACATTAAATCAATAAATTGCGAAAAATATGATGCTAGGAATCTATAAGACAAAATACTTAGGAACCTAAGGGATTGTTGATTCCTTCATGCAAGAAGATCTTACATCAATACTGGGTGGAGGCTGTTATATTCTTGAATATTCCCTAAAGATTAACTATGCTTAGGAGTAATTTATGTTCTACTTTATATGTTGAAATTGAAATACATTAATGGCATTATAGTTTGAATGAATTTTGAAAATGAATTTCTTAGAATTGACTATATAGATTACTGGTTTTGCATGCCTATATTGAATTATTTTCAAGTAACCAATCTAATGAACATCTATGACTATAATGATTGTTATAGTCGAATTCCTATGATGGTTAATTGATTACTTTATGATGGCTAATGGATTACTTAATTGAGCACATGGATATGAAGAGAAGAGTTGTAAGTTTATGAAATAATGTGTCATGCGTGGACAGAGATTAAGGCCACTTCTTTTGATTAAACTTGTATAATTATATGTTGAATTGAAGTCTCTACTAGAGAATAGATAATGTCAATTAATATAATATTGAAAGCCAGAAGTATTATTTTACATAAGTAAATGAATAGAAGATTATGATAGACCTTATAGGGGATCACTGAATTATTTAATTATTGAAGTGAAACTAAGAACTTATATATAGTTGTAAAAGAAAAAATTTGTCCTTTCTAATCTATTAAGTTTTTGGTTCTCATTCCAATGAAATTAAAACTCCATTAACTAGTGGGGTTACATTCTTGAGTATATGTATAAGGAGAGGTTTATTATATTTCACCTTAGGAACCATAGATAAAAATTTTCCATAAACTAATAAATTTCACTCTGGTTTAAAGTATAGAACAAAGGATAAATATGTTATGAAATGAATTGTAGACTTTTATTATGCCTTTAAATAATGTTAACTATTTATCCCTCTACAAAATTAGTTAATATTGAGAAACTCTATAGATGTTAACTCATATAGGTGCAGTCGTCTAGATATTCCATCTACTCCATTTCAGACAGCTCGGTGCAGCTATTCACATATTTATTTGTAGGCAAGATGATACGAAAGTGCCACGGAGAGAAGATGATGCAAGGCTCCTCCCTGCAAAACCCAAAATCTTTAAACTTTGTCTATGCATATAACCATGCATTGCAATACACAGTAAATCCAACATATTATCCCTGATAAATGTTAAAAGCTCTCAAAGTTCCAGATAATACATATGCACACAAATCACTAAAATAATTAATTAAGAAATAAATTATTTACAAGAGAAATCATGGGCTATTCATGTCCTCTTCTTCTTCATACTCACTCATTCTCTCTCACTCTCTGATTTTTTTTCAATGCCTTTGAGGCTACATAATTTATAACACTTAGCATGATCTAGAATCACTCAACTAAAAGCTCTAATACTCTACATGGAAAGCATACATATGGCAAAAAACATCTTGAGGCTTTATTTCATCTTTTTCCCTATTCTAAAATAGAAAAGCTTCCTTATCACTTAATGATCCACATCCATTCCTTTTATGCCTAAAAGCTCTCCCTAGTTCCTACTTTCTCATTTATTTATTTTGAGAATATTTAATTAAATCACACTTAAAACCCTAAATATTAGACTGACTTGGAACTTAGGAAAATAATTCTAGAAATGCTTGACCCCCTATGTCTATTATTTACAATAATTTCCCTTGGGTTGAATGCTCCTGCATCACACTCCCAAGGTAGAAAAATTCATGAGTCTCGTGATCATGTGTCTTCTGGTCTTGGTTTTCCTGGATCCCACACTTTGTTCTGCAAGTCTTCATCTGCCATTGCTTGTTGCTTTTCTCTAGGTCTCCATATCTTATGCTCCCTTGTTCCACTAGCTACACTCTCACAATCTTCTGTTGTCTTTCTTTCGCTGCCGCTTCTGCTGCTGGTCTCTTCCAGGATACTTTGACCATTATGTGCCTCATCAGTTCAATTTCTTTGTCTAACAGATTTTCTCCAGCATCTTCAATAAAACCTGTACTCACAAAACAATTGTGAGAATAAAAATCATAAGGCATTAGTGCCTTGTACTCCTTTGCCAGCATTTCAGTATACTGTTCTAAATCCTCCTCCATTATCAGCACATCAGTATGCTGATCCAAAATTTCCAAAGAATCCTCTGAAGAATTCTCAAGACTATCAACCAGTCTTCCTCTCATATCATCTGCTTCCATGATGTCCTTTCCCTCTTGTTCACTGCATTGAACTCTTTCTTCTGCAATCTCCTCGTCATACTGTGGATTCTCAAACAAATATTCTAACAATGCAATTTCTCTGTAGAATCGCTGAAGCATATCATCATCACCTACATTCATACATAAACTTTGAGTTTGCACAAAATGTTCAACAGTGTCAGCTCTTACTTCCCTTATCTGTGCTTCAGACTGATTCTCTTCTTCAACATCCACAAGAACTTCCTCTTGTGCTGTAACAGTTTCACAAGATGGCACATCCTCCTCAACACCTGTAATCACATCACAATTGTCAGCTATACAAACACAAGATTTCACATTATCCAGCTGATCTGGATCTACCCAATAATTCAAGAAATCGTCAATGATCTCCTCCTCTGCACCTGCAAACACACACAACTCATCAGTTTTAAAACTGCAAGACTTTTTAGTCTTGACTGTTTTCTTCAGCACTTCCCTTTGATGAGGTCTGCATGTGGAATCTTCAAATTTCATCTCTGGCACAAGAACTCTAAGTTCCTTTTTCAGCAAGGCAATCAGAGTTTGCTTCAACCTCCTCTACAGTTGTCGCCAAATCACTCTCTTTCCCTTCAGTGGAAAGAGCCATTTTCCTTTCTGCTTTTCCTGCTCTTGTAGCCATTCTTCTAGTACGTGCAACTGTACCTTTATTACTGCAATCTCTCTTTCTCGAACCTCTGCAGTCATCTCATTTCGGTGCCATTTCTCTGAACCTCTTCTTCCTCTACAAAAACTCCTTCTGACTCTGGCAGACTGCTTCCTCATGAGTTTCTCACTCACCATGAGTTGTACTAGCCTCTGCAACAACAATCTCTCTTGTTGCCACTTACCTCACCAAGTTCTCCTCACTCAGTCTTTTGGTAAGTACTGGTTCACTGCCTCTGGAACCTCTTGAGCACTCTCTCTGCTCTCTCTAGGCTATCTCTTCAACTCACATTCTTCTTCAGGACACTGCACTTGTCCTCCTTATCCAGCTTTCAACTGAATGCCAGGTTCACTACCACCTTCTCTGCAACCATAAACTTAAATCATAAATTTCAACTCAAAAAATCATCTCACCTTTAAGATCTTGCAGGATCTTGTCTTCTTTCCACTGTTGCAATCTTCTTCACTGCATTTGTGTATTCTTGCATATCAAATTTAAAATCATTCATCATACTTCAGTTCTCAAAAAAGAAAACAAACATCTTTAGCCGAGCATTCTAGCTCTGATACCACTTGATGCAAGGCTCCTCCATGCAAAACCCAAAATCTTTAAACTCTGTCTATGCATATAACCATGCATTGCAATACACAGTAAATCTAGCATATTATCCCTCATAAATGTTAAAAGCTCTCAAAGTTCCAGACAATACATATGCACACAAATCACTGAAATAATTAATTAAGAAATAAATTATTTACAAGAGAAATCATGGCCTATTCATGTCCTCTTCTTCTTCATACTCACTCATTCTCTCTCACTCTCTGATTTTTTTTCAATGCCTTTGAGGCTACATAATTTATAAAACTTAGCATGATCTAGAATCACTCAACTAAAAGCTCTAAGACTCTACATGCAATGCATACATATTGTAGGTTTTAACCCCGTACAAAAATTATCTGCATACGAATTCTAAATCACAGGAAAAATAAAATGTGAGAGCATAACACATAAAACACATATACACAGAGATTTCCTGCTGGATCTCAAAACCGAGACTACCAACTTGATTTTATATTATATTCCTTTCAATTTTACAATACATATTTATACATGCCGAAGCATCCAATACCATGGACCGAAAACCATCACGTCCAAAACCATGGACCGAAAAAAAACCATAGGTAGGTTCGCCCAACCTAATATAGGGTCCAAAAAAAAAATTTCTCGGGGCGCTGCCCCGAACCCCGTAGAGGGGGGCTACTCGCCCCCCCTGTGACCCCCCTGCTGCGCAATCGGCACAACAAAGGGGGGGCTCTGCCCCCCC